>JAJPUD010032428.1:0-11925 GCA_023553655.1 Myrmecobius fasciatus
ATGGTCAATTTTTGTATAAGTTCCATGGACTGCTGAGAAAAAAGTAAACTCCTTTCTGTCTCCATTTAATTTCCTCCAAAGATCTATCATACCTAACTTTTCTAACATTTTGTTTACCTCCTTAACTTCTTTCTTATTTATTTTGTGGTTTGATTTATCAAGTTCTGAGAGAGGGAGGTTGAGATCCCCCACTATTATAGTTTTGCTGTCTATTTCTTCTTGCATCTCTCTGAACTTTTCCTCTAGGAATTTCCATGCTATACCACTTGGTGCATATATGTTTAGTATTGATATTGCTTCATCATCTATGGTACCCTTTAGGAAGATATAATTTCCTTCTTTGTCTCTTTTAATTAAGTCTATCTTTGCTTTTACTTGGTCTGAGATCAGGATTGCTACCCCTGCTTTTTTTTGTTCACCTGAAGCATAATAGATTCTGCTCCAGCCTTTTACCTTCACCCTGTATGTATCTCTATGTTTTAGATGTGTTTCTTGTATACAACATATTGTTGGATTCTGGTTTTTAATCCACTATGCTATCTGCTTCTGCTTTAAGGGAGAGTTCATTCCATTCACATTCACAGTTAAAATAACTAATTCTGTATTTCCTGTCATCTTATTTACCCTAGCTTATGCTTTTCTCTTTCTTATCCCCTTTCCCTCCTCCCTACTATTTTGCTTTTGAAAACCACTTCCCTCAAACAATCCTTCCCCTTTAGAGCCCCACCACCCCCTTTCCCTCCAGTTTCCTTATAAGTACGTCTATTATTCCCTCTGAGCCAAATCTGATGAGATGGAGATTAACCCAATTCTCATTCCCCTCCCTTTTCTCCCCTCAATCATTATAGGTTTTCTTTGCCTCTACATGTGATGTAATTTCCCTTATTTTACCTCCTTTTCCTCTTCTTCCAGTGTTATCCCTTTTCTACCTCTAATTTCTTTTTCAGTTTATCATATCATAAGATTCATAAAATCACAATAAACATATCATAATAATCATAAAATCACAGTAATCATATGATAATAATCATAAAATCACAGTAATCATATCATAATCATAATGTAATAATCAATTCATAAAATCAACCCTCATTCTATAAGTATTTATAACTTAAATACAGTTCTCAAGAGTTATTTTTTCTTGTTACCTTTTTATGTTTCTCTTGTGTTCTGTGTTTGTAGATCAAATTTTTTGTTCAGTTCTGGTCTTTTCAGTAGAAATAGGTGAAATTCTCCTATATCATTGAAAGACCATCTTCTTCCCTGGAAGATAATGCTCATTGTAGCTGGGTAACTTATTCTTGGCTGTAATCCAAGTTCCTTTGCCCTTCGGAATATCTGATTCCAGGCCCTTCGATCCTTCAAAGTAGAAGCTGCTAGGTCCTGTGTGATCCTAATTGTAGCTCCCCGATATTTAAATTGTTTCTTTCTGGCTTCTTGTAATACCTTTTCCTTGGTATGATAGTTCTGGAATTTAGCCACGATATTTCTGGGGGACTTAATTTTTGGGTTTCTTTCAGGAGGTGATCGGTGGATTGTTTCAAGGAGTATTTTGCCTTCTGGGTGCAAAATATCAGGGCAGTTTTCTTTTATGATTTCCTGGAATATAGTGTCCAGGTTCTTTTTTTCATCATGGCTTTCAGGAAGCCCTATAATCCTTAGATTGTCTCTCCTTGATCTATTTTCCAGGTCAGTTGTTTTTCCTAGGAGATATTTCATGTTTTTCTCTATCTTTTCATTTTTTTTGTTTTTGTTCAACTGATTCTTGAAGTCTTGATGAGTCATTCATTTCCAATTGTTCGATTCTAATTTTTAATGTCTTATTTTCTTCAGTTACTGTTTTTAGTTCCTTTTGCAATTGACCAATTACATTTTTTGTTCACTGCATTCTTTTTCCATTTTTTCTATTTTATTTTGCAGTGATCTCATTTCGTTTCCCCATGTTTCTTCTAACTCTCTTTTAAGATTTTTTATGCAATCTTCAAAGAAAGCCTTGTGACATGGAGACCAATTTATGTCTCTCTTTGGGGCTTTTTCTGGAGTTGCTTTGCCTTTAGGGGCCTCAGGATTTGAGGTCTGTTCTTCCCTCTCTCCATAAAAGTTGTCTATGGTGAGAGCTCTTTTTGGTTTTTTATTCATTTTTTTTTAAAGGTGTGAGGTCTGTTTAGGGCAAAGGTGGGACAGCTGCTTTAATTTGCCCTGGGGCAGTTCTGCTGATTGAGTTATTTCAGGAACTGGGCAGTTCTGCTGATTGAATTATGTCAGGGCTGGGCAGCTCTGCTGATTGAATTATTTCTGGTGCTTATCAGACCTCTTTTGAGGTTCTTCCAGAGTATCTTCTTCTAGAATCTTGTTGTTCTCCAGATATTGTGGATTTTTTTGCTTCAGAATCAGTCTAGAGGCTTCATATTTTGTTGGTTTGAGGGGAGGTTAGAGGAGGTTACAGAGAATCCTGTCTGATCTCCGCCACCATGGCTCCACCCCCGGAAGGAAGTCCCCTTTAATTCACTTTCAGGACTTGTATGTGAGGTGGCTATTTGACAGGTGGAACCCCTATCTACTCCCCTTTAGATGATTCCCTCAATAAAACAAAAGGGGGGATAAGAGATAAGGGACCAGGACAGCTGATGGATTTTCCCTAAAGTACTTGAAAGAATGGGAAAAACAACTTCATCACACAATTTACCTAGGGATTGGATTGAAGAGACAGCAACCAAGGGAGAGGTGGGAAGTGGATTTGACAAAAGTTAAACCTCAGGCAGCAGTTTATGGGTATCTCTTTGGCCATCATAGTAATCCTTTCCACAGCCTTGGTCCTACCTAACCAAGTTCAGCCTTGTACCACCCCTAGTGCCACCAGTTCCTGTTTACTTTGTCCTAGGCATTACTGCCCCCCAGCCCACCAGTTCAAATTGGAGACCCTCCAATCAGTTCTTTTTGCGTTTACTACTTCCTTGGTTTATTATTTATAACTCCAACTGGGCTGTGATTGCTGGCTCTGCTTTAAGTTTGAACCCCCTTATTTTGATAGAATTGCCCTGACAGATTCAGTTTCTGGGACCATTTTCTGATCTACTTGTTCTTGGGAACAATCAAAAATCACCTTGGAAATCTCCAAGGTACAGGCACCTGTCTTGTGACTGCCTCCACAAGTCTTTCTGATCCACTCCTCCAGTCCTGTTGGTATTAGGCCCCTGAAGGTTCATGGTTTGCCTGCCGTAATGGTCTAAGTGTGCATATTCCCACACCCTGCTCAGTAATCAGGATCCTTTCTGTATGCTAGTATTAGTGTTCCCTAGCCTGTCTGTTCTTCCAGATGGGGACAGATGGAGGCATTTCAGGTCTCACCTTTCCCCCTGGGAGTCTCTCTGACGGCCCTGCATTGCCAATCCTTCCCCTCCCAGAAGGGTTAGGATTGGCCAGCACGACTTCCTTGAGCATCATTGCTCCTCTATAAGCAGAGACTGAGTTAAATGCACAAACGATTGCAGACCTAACTCACATTGAATTACACATCTCAAACTGGATTCCCTGGCTGAGATAGTGCTCCAGAACCACAGAGGACCTGACATGTTATGCTTGAAACAGGGAAACCTCTGTGCAACCCTAAACACAGAATGCTGTTAACAGCTCTGGGATTATCAGGGAGAGTCTTGCCCCCGCCATAGGTTCTCACATCTTTTCTAATCTTGTTCAATTTATCTGCTCCCAGATCAAAATCATGGTTCTGAGACCTTCCAAGATGATTCAAGGATTTGAATATTCACTAGAGAGAGTGTGGAATTGTTATGCCCTGAATAAAATTATTATGGCCACACACCCCCTTCCTTGCCATTTGGATTCAAGGAGTCAGGAAAAACCTTGAGATTCTGACTCCCATTCACATACCCCTGTGACACATGAAGGATAGAAAGGAAAAACAATATCCAGATGCCTGCCACTCTGATTTCATCCTTGTCCAAAACTACTCTGGAATAGAATTATGTTATCTTGCTTCCTGCCTATGCCCTTGTTAGAAGTCCCTATGTATCCAAGAATGGTCCTACTCCCTTCTCTGACAGGAACTGAGCCAAGATCCAAGGCTGTAAATTACTAGGTTAATTCCTCTCTCCCTCTAAAGTAAAGATAATAGCTGGAAAATGTTAGACTAATTGCCTTCTCGGCTTCTGTATTTTACTTACTAACATTAATATAAGTTCCCTGCCTCAATTCCTCGCTGCCGAATGATTTTTGAACATGAGTTCCATTCGGTCTGCTAGCCTAAAACTCTCCACATTAAAAGATTAAAAACTTCTCTGTCTTGCCTCTGTTTCTCTGGCATTATAGTATTTCTTCATGTTCAACTCACACCTGTTCTCTTTGTTTATATATATATATATATATAATATATTTACATATATAATATATAATACACACATACATATATATATGTATATATATATATATATACCTTTTAACTGATGTAATAATGAAAAAGTTCTAATGAATTGGAAATATCATCCTCACAGGCAGGTATGTAAAGCAGATAAAGTAAATTGAGTCCCTAACTAAGTTTGTGAAGTAGATAATACAGACTAAGCGAAGAACATTATCATCTCGTTTTTAAAGTTACAAGTGTTGGTTAGACCCTTGGAGAAGGAAAGTTAATCATTTTGTTTTAATTATAATTAGAATATGCAAGAGAATTTATTGCAATTCATGTTGAATAAAAGGAATGGGAAGTTTTTCTGAAAAGCCAAGGGGAATGGGGCCTGAAAAGGTAGGGAAGCCTTACTCTGAACTCATCATATGAACCCCCCACACAGAGGAGTAATGGCCTTGAACTCTGTCTTGACTCCAAAAACCTTTGGCTACACTCAGCCCAGGCCAGATTCTTTGCTTTCTCCCCTTTCCTCCAGCCAGAAACAAACTGATAGCTCCTCCACTTTTGCCCTCTGATCTCCTAGCACAACAGTCAGGCAGTGTCTCTAGCAACACAAATCCAAGGGAAGCCACACAGTTTCTCCTGAGGGTAAAACTAGATGGTAATCCTTAGCAATGTCAAAATCCCCAGAGAGTGTAAAAATTCTTCTAAGCACAATTAATTTTCCCCTCCCACCAAAATATTCCTAATTGCAGTCAATTTTGGAGGTAAAATATTGTCCTTAACAGTCCATTTTTGAGGTTCCTCCACAAGTCCTTTAATCCTGCTGTTGTCAGCCTCCAGACTGCAGTTTCATTCATCTATAATAAGGTCCTTCCCACTCTGCTTCTTCCAGGACTTAATAAGCAAGCACCCACTCTCCTGGTACTGGAAATTCTGAAGGTGTTGTCTGGGCCAGCAATCCTTGCTTCCTAAGAGCTAAAAGGGATTAGGATGTTGTCAGCATATAATTTTTAAAAATTATCCTTGTTTCTTTTTTCTTTTTTTTTTGCTGAGGCAATTGGGGTTAAGTGACTTGCCCAGGGTCACACAGCTGTTACGTGTCTGAGACCAGATTTGAACTCAGGTCCTCCTGACTTCAGGGCTGGTGCTCTATCCACTGCGCCACCTAGCTGCCCCTAAAATTATCCTTGTTTCAAAAGATGGTCTTTCTCTTTTTCCTCCCAAATCAAACAAGCCCTCTTAAAGCTGCAGAGTCCATGGGAATGCTCTCACTCATCCCCACTAGTGTCACTTCATTATTACTTAACTTGAATATTTTGGAGCCAGGCTCTCTCCCTTGTCAATCCTTTCTTATTAATCTTGACATATTACACACTTTTCAGCTACAATTTGTTTTGCAATTACACATAGCCCTTTATGGCAGATGTTCTTTCTTTTATGTCTTTGTTTAAAGGAGAAAGCAAGACAAACCTTCAGATTAAGAATATAGGTAATATCTAAATATCTTTGGGCCCGATTTCACAAAATTTGTATCACACATCCAGCCGTGCTGACAAAATGTTAAAGCACAGCCCAGACAATTTTTACAAGTTACCCAATATACAATTTAGAAAGCAGTATGCTCTAATTAGTAAATATAAACATGTGACCTCCGTAGGTAAGTTACAAGAGAACCAAAAATCTTTTAACTTAAAATCAAATCAAATACAGACTTAAATTCTAGTAGCAATAATTGGATATCAATACACTCATATTTCTAAAATCTTATATCAGAAGAAACAAATTCACAATTTTTGGCACAAACTAGTTAATTGCAATTATCTTATACAGTTTCAAAATCACAGTTCCAGTTTAAACCACACAAGCTCAAAATTTAAGGTGGTAGAAAACTGTCATTTCATGTCTGTCTACAAGGGAGGCTAACATGTAATATGCAAGAAGAGCTTTAACAGCGTGGGGAAATTTAGGACCCAAGTGGAAAGGGTCAGAGAAATTTGGACCCATAATCTGCTAAAATGTTTTAGCAGATCTGTAATTTTCATTATTTATTTCTGCATACCCAATTTGGCTAGTTCTAAGTCCACAGAAATGTCAGGTTTTTTTTCTTTTTCTTTTTCTTTTTTTGATGTGGCAGTTAAAAATGTTCTATCTCATAATTAGTCCTTCCTCTCTCTAGCTAAAAAGCTATTTAGATAACTCCAATTATGGACAAAATGAAGGCTTTTAATTCCCAAATAGCCAGATCTTTCCCTTTGTAATTCTGCTGACTGAGAGAAACACAATAGGCAAAACGCAAGCGCGTGCGCGCACACACACACACACACACACACACACACACACACACACACACACACCTACTCTGCTTTTCTAAATCAATCAAGCTCCCTTTCTGGGCCCAAAGACTGATAACCTCTGCTCCAAGAAACCAATGACCATGCTCTGATATTTGGTTGAGAGACAGAGGCTCACCAGCAGGTGAGTCCAAAAAAAAAAAAAAAATGAGCAAGCAACCAAGGCCAGAGGCCATGCTCCAGGCAAAGTGTTATTGTATCTCACTAACAAGGACAAAACTTGGAGGAAAAATATACAAGAAAAGGAGTGATATGAGTTATGAAGGATATTTGTTAAGTAACTAGCCAGTTTGGGGCAAGACTTTACCAGTGTCAAATCAGAAAAGCCTAAGCATCATGTAAAAGAACAATTAACTTTGGAATATACAAAAAATCAGACACTGAGAGACTCTAGATGTATCATAGAGCTTGGACTCCATTCTAGCTCCTTTAACTCCATATCCCACTAATCTTGCCATTGAATCATGATCCCTATCCCAAACAAAGCCTCTTCTTCAGGTCTCTTATATGGATGCTCTGCTTTCTCAGTTTCCATTCATCTAGTCTTTGCTTCAAGAACCAAATGGGTCAAGAAGCTTAAATTTCCAGCTGAAAGCATGCTCAGTCTACCTCATCCAAATCCTTTATGCTACAGAGAATGTGCTGAAGCCCAGAGTGCTGATGGGAGTTGTCTGAGGTCACACAGCAAGAAAGTGTTAACAGCTCGTAAGACAGAATGTAAACTGAGATTTTCCCCACTCAAAATTGAGCAGTTTGGCCTTTGGAATGTGCTGCCTCTTATTCTCCCATATCTCTAGTTGTTCTAAGACTAGAAGGATGAGGGGTACTTTTTTTTTTAATTTTAAGAGAAAATAATTTTTAAAAACTATCCAATTCCACTTCATTAACACTCAACAGCTACTTATTGTTCTGAACTGATGTCTTTGGCAGAATTCCTGTCTACACTTTACTCATTCTCGGTCACTTCAGTACCCCAAACCCTGGAAAGCTCTGCCAGGTGTCCTCTCAGTAAAGCCCTTAATCTAGAAATATTTACATAGGCATCAGAAAGACCTACTGTGGACATGGTAGCACAATCATGGGAAGATGGGTAGTAGAGAAGATAGAGCTCTGGACCTGCCTAGCATGTGTCCTATTGTTTTCCAGTCTTCCCCACAGACTTATCAAATAGTGAGTTCTTATCCGAAAAGCTGGAATCGTTGGATTTATCACACGTTGGGTTATTTTTGTTGTTGCTTATTGTGTCTTGTATATCAAATCTATTCTACTGAACCAACTCTCTATTTCTTAGGCATTATCAGATTATTGCTTTATAATATACCTTGTTAAGTATTCTTCCTTTGTATTTTTTTTTTATTAATTCCCTTGATATTCTTGCTTGATCTTTTATACTCTTAGGTAATTTTTTTTAGCTCTATCACTTTGGCATTTTGATTGGTATGGCACTGAATATGTAAATTAATTTAGGCAGAACTGTCATTTTACAACTCTGCATACAAATGAGCAATTCTTATTTTTCCATTTGTTTACATCTGACTTTAATTCTGTAAAAACTCTTTTGTGATTACATCTTAATAACTCCTAGATTTGTCTTGGCAGATATATTACTAAGTGAACCCTCAAAATGACTCAGTGAATATACTCCAGATAAGTGAAGTAATTAAACTTTTTAATATACTTCTGCAGGAGTGAATGAGGAGTGAAAACCCCATAGAGTTTATCCACACCTTACAGGTATCAGAGTCAGCAATTGTACCTTGTAATGCTGCCCTAACCTTGCACCCTCCTTTTCCTATCCTTCCTCCTCAGAGTTTCCATTGGAGGACACCCTTCAGAAGTCTCACATGCCACATCACTCCCACTATGTACAATCCGTAATAGGTCTCCCCTGATTATCATATATCCCATGTTCAAAGATGCCAACTAATCCCACCCTCTGGGTGTGTCAGTTAATAAGCACAATGTTCATTAAGGATGCATATTTGCAAAAAACTCCTTTCCCAGTCATTGACCCCCACTGGTTTTAGCCAGTTTTACTCCTTATCAGAAACTTTTTGTTGTAGCTAACTTCCTGATGCACAAAGTGATTGCATGGGGACATGTTAACACTAACAATCTCCTTTTTTCAGGACTGTGTGTTTGTGTTTAAATAAATTCTTTTGTGAGTACAAGCACTACTGCTGACCAAGATAGTATAGACCACTGATTGAACTCCCCTCCAATTCCTTATATTTACAGCAAAGTCACACCTCAGGAAACAAACATTGTTCTCCCACCATTTCTTACATATGCAAGCTATAGAAGTACTAATTGCAATATGCAAGATGAAGAGCGATTCTCCAAAAGATCAAAGGATATGGACAGGAAGTTTTAAAAAAAAAGTAACAAAAATATCCATAGATTTTAAATTTTGCTTTAACCATAAGGAGGTGAAGGGGACAATGGAGACAGATAGAAATGTCAATTTAAGTAGAGAGCCCAATCTCTGGTTAAATATTAGGAATTGTCCTCACCATCATGTTTCATTTAAGCAAAATTCATTAAAGCTACAGAAAAGGGAACCCCACAGACTGAGGCAGGCCAGTCTATTAGCCCTAGGCTCACTTTCCAAATGAATTCATGGATGTAAGGTCGTATACTCCTTCACAGGTCAGGGAACATCCTTATAATGCGAGATCTGAGATTTCCCAGAGACAAGAGAACATGAAATGTCAGAGCTGGAAGAGACCCCGAAATACAAATGTCAGAGGTTGGGACAGTTATATTAGCATCCCAGAATGCCAGAACTGAAAAGGACTTTGGAGCCTAGAATGCCACTTTTTCAAGGGGATCTCTGATTATAGATAGCTTGGCCACACTAAAAGGGTGCTCAGCATACAGACAGACAGAGCTGGGAGGGTCTTCAGAACTCTATATATCTTTGCTGGAAAGGTATGTTCCTATACTCACATGGTTTGTACTACAGATCTTCCCAGTTAGGAAGTGACTTTGAGATCATGTCTATTGTTGTAGTTGTATATACTAATACACGTAAATACATTTATATGTATGTAGCATGTAGAGAAGGAAAGGAAAGAAAGGGTATATATTAAGACACAGAGACCAAAGCAAAGAGAGACCGAGAAATGCAGATACAGAAACTGAGAGACAGAGGATTAAAATGGCTGATTGCAAGATCGTATGCACAAGTACACCTATAAAACAAGCAGCCATGGGACATGCATCAGAGAAGGGAATACCCATCATCCCAGGTACTCTGGTGACCTTGATGATCTCCTCCCACTCAGGAGAGAAGAAACTGAGGCTCGACAAGGTTTAATGGTTATCCAAGATAGCATATATATTAAGCATCAGAGGCAGCATTTGAACCCAAATCCTCTGACTCCATGGCAGCCAAAATCCTTTGCAGAATACAGTTCTGCTTCCCAAAAGAGCATTTGCCATCAAACCATGGTTTATTCAGGGGACAACAGAATTTGGCTTTTAACTCTCCACAAAGAAACAGTAAAGTGAGGTAGGTGACCTTGCACAGCCCTCCCTAATTTAAATCTAATTCACTTGCATTTCATGGCTTCACTTGCATTTCATGGCATCACTTCCCTGATGTCATGGTCCTCTTCAAGAACAAAAGGACAAAAGCAACAATTCCTCTGCTTAGATCTCCATGTTGACAGGATGATGCTTGGGAGTGGCTCACTGATGGGACTCTAGCTCCAGAGGTGGATTTAGACAAACTTCCACCTGAGAGCTTGGGCCACCTCTTGAATGCTACATTTATACTTCAAAGCTTCAGTGAAGCTCTTGGCTTTTTAAAATGAATTTTTAGAAATATGCCATTTCAATAAATGTCCAAGCTATCACCTATGTTATTATTCTGTTTAAGTGAGTATGTTACTTACTTGTAAGCTTATTTTTAATTTTTTTGCCTTCTGGAATACTGTATTTCATGCTCTTAGTTTCTTTAGGGAAATGGCTGAAAATGCTGTGTATTTCTGACTGCAGCTCTTTGGTTCTTGAATCCTTTCCTCTTCAGGCTGCTGGCAATATTTTTATTTGACCTGTAACTGGTGATTTTCACTTTAATGTTCCTGGAATATTGATTTGGGTGGGTGTGCTGAGGTGGGAGAAAATAGCAATTCCTGAGCAAGCCTAAGGCTACTTAGCTTTGGGATAGCACAGACCATGCTGGCCAATCTGTTGGCCACTAAGCTGTAGAACCACCCCACCCCTACCACTCTTCAATTGTACCTGTAAGTCATCATATTAGCATGGAAACCTAATCTTTGTTTCTCTCTGCCTATATAGTTATTTCTTGATTTTAACTCTTTGCTAAAAAAACTTCTTTAGTTTCCTTCCGGGGGTGGAGCCATGGTGGCGTAGATCAGACAGGATTCTCTGTAACCTCCTCTAACCTCCCATCAAACCAACAAAATATGAAGCCTCTAGACTGATTCTGAAGCAAAAAAATCCACAATATCCGGAGAACAACACGATTCTAGAAGAAGATACTCTGGAAGAACCTCAAAACAGGTCTGTTTTAATGGGGCAGGGGGTGGCCTACTGAACCCAGACTGCAGCGCAGGGAGACCGGGGCAGGGAGCTGGAGCAGGAAGCTGGAACAGGAGTCGGAACAGGAGTGGGAGCGTTGTGCTTTTCACACACCTGGGAGTCTTCTGCGGGCCTCTTGGAACAATTTGTCCTGATTGTGGGCAGGTGGTTTGGAGGGTCTGCCTTTTGAGGGGGATAGATTGTGAACCACTGAACCCCTGATGAGCATCGTAACTAGCTGCCATTACAACAGCACCTTAAAGCAATCAATCAAACAACAGGTCTGATAAACACCAGAAATAATTCAATCAGCGGAGCTGCCCAGCCCCTGACATAATTCAATCAGCAGAACTGCCCAGTTCCTGAAATAACTCAATCAGCAGAACTGCCCCAGGGCAAATTAAAGCAGCTGTCCCACCTTTGCCCTAAACAGACCTCACACCTTTAAAAAAAAATGAATAAAAAACCAAAAAGAGCTCTCACCATAGACAACTTTTATGGAGAGAGGGAAGAACAGACCTCAAATCCTGAGGTCCCTAAAGGTAAAGCAACTCCAGAAAAAGCCCCAAAGAGAGACATAAATTGGTCTCCATGTCACAAGGCTTTCTTTGAAGATTGCATAAAAAATCTTAAAAGAGAGTTAGAAGAAACATGGGGAAA
>JAJPUD010032429.1:0-11925 GCA_023553655.1 Myrmecobius fasciatus
GGTTCACAGGACAAAATACTCAATGAAAATAGTAATTTAGTGTTTGATAAACCCAAAGATCCCAGTTTTTGGGATAAAAAATCACTATTTGACAAAAACTGCTGGGATAATTGGAAACTAGTGTGGAAGAAATTAGGCATTGACCCACACCTAACACCATGTACCAAGATAAGGTCAAAATGGATTCACGAACTAGGCATAAAGAATGATATTATAAACAAATTAGAACAATGTAGGATGGTTTACTTCTCAGACCTGTAGAGGGGGAAGGAATTTGTGACCAAAGAAGACCTAGAGGTCATCATTAATCACAAAATAGATAAGTTTGACTATGTTAAATTAAAAAGGTTTTGTACAAACAAAAGGAATGCAGACAAGATTAGAAGGGTAGCAGTAAACTGGGAAAATATTTTTACATCCAAAGGTTCTAATAAAGGCCTCATTTCTAAACTACATAGAGAATTGACTCAAATACATAAGAATTCAAGCCATTCTCCAATTGATAAATGGTCAAAAGATATGAACAATTTTCAGATGAAGAAATTGAAACTATTTCTGGTTACATGAAAAGGTACTCCAAGTCACTATTGATCAGAGAAATGAAAATTAAGACAACTCTGAGATACCACTACACACCTGCGAGACTGGCTAAAATGACAGGAAATGATAATGATAACTGATGGAGGGGATGTGGGAAAACTGGGACACTGATACATTGTTGGTGGAACTGTGAACAGATCCAACCATTCTGGAGAACAATTTGGAACTATGTTCAAAAAGTTATCAAACTGTGCATACCATTTGATCCAGCAGTGTTTCTGCTGGGCCTATATCCCAAAGAGATTTTAAAGGAGGGAAAGGGACCCACATGTGCAAAAATGTTTTTGGCAGTCCTTTTGGTAGTGGCAAGAAACTGGAAATTGAAAGGATGCCCATCAATTGGAGAATGGCTGAATAAATTATGGTATATGAATGTTATGGAATATTATTGTTCTGTAAGAAACGACCAACAGGAGGATTTCAGAGAGGCCTGGAGAGACCTGCATGAACTGATGCTGAGTGAAATCAGCAGAACCAGGAGAACATTATACACCGCAACAAGACTATACGATGATCAATTTTGATGGACATGGTTCTCTTCAACAATGACGTGATTCAAACCAGTTGTGCTGCGATGAAGATAGTCATATACATCCAGAGAGAGGCCTGTGGGAACTGAGTGTGAACCACAACACAGCATTTTAATGCTTTCTATGAATATTTCCATGCATTTTGTTTTCCTTCTTAGGTTGTTTTTTTTTCTTCTTCTCTTTCTAGATCTGATGTTTCTTGTGCAGTAAGATAACTGTGTAGATATGTATACATGTATTGTATTTGTCAAATAATTTATCCTATTTAGCATGTATTAGATTACCTGTCATCTAGGGTTGGGGGTGGGGGGAAGGAGAGGAAAAGCTTGGGAAAAAAACGTTTTTGCAAAGGTCAATGTAGAAAAATCACTCATATGTTTTGTAAATAAAAAGCTTTATTTAAAAAAAACAAAACAAAAATCAAAATTGTTTGGAAAACTGGGAAGCAATTTGGCAATAATCAGATATAGACCAATATCTTATACCATTTATCAAGTTAAGATTAAAATGGGTACATGATCTAGATATAAAGAGAGATAGTACAAGAAAAATAAAAGAAGATGGAATATATTACTTAAGAGACTTATGGACAGGCTAAATTTTTATGAGTAAATAAGAGATAGAAAATGGATTACATTCAGTTAAAAAGGTTTCATAAAAAAACAGACAAAAAACTAATGTATCAAAGATCAAAAAGGAGAAAACTGGGGAAAAACATATAGATTCTCAGGTAAAGGTCTCATATCCCAAATTTATAAAGAATTTTGTCAATCTATAAGAAAGTGAATAATTCCCCAAATGATAATTCCCCTGTTGAGAAGAAAGTTAACTTGGAATTGGGCTTTCCTCTACTCCTGGAGCCTTTTCTGAGCATTTTGTAGGACATGTAAAAAATGAACAGCTAACACTCCTATAGTGAATCAATCAGATTGTATACACAATGATTCTTTCTGAGGTAGTTCCTTCACTGGTTTCCTAATGGCAATTTTAGAGGTTTTCAGAGTGGGGGCTTTTGGAGTTGATTTCATCTAGTTTTGAGCGAATTATAGCTTTTTTCCCCTTTTCCTCCCAACTCTGCCAAGTGAACAATGGAAATTTTTTTTTGCCTCTGTCACTGTGAGTATGGCTCATTTATCAAGAGAGAGAGCTGTGAGGCATGCCTTTAAGTGGACTGTTGATTTCCTTTGTCTGTTCCTCTATTTTTCCCCTCCATCTTCTATCCCCTCAGGATTTGTTACAATGTCCTCCATTCTAATTCCAACTTTTGGTTTTCCATATATATATATATTTTCTTAAGATCATAGCTTCTGAAAGCCCACATAGGATATGATCACAGGAGGGTTACACTAAAGAGTGAGAAAGAAATTTAAAGTCCTTCTGGACCAATTGATGAGGAAAATGAGACCAGGGAAGTTAAATGGCTTGTACAATGTCAAACAATATGTATCAGGAGAAATGCTTAAAGGACCTCAAAGGCATCTAAACCAACACCTTAGTTTTATAGATGAAGAACCTGATCTCCATAAATTTTATGCGATCTTTTCAAGGACATGCATGCAATAAGTGGGTAAGCTAAGACTAAAACTCATGTCTTCTGGCTCCAAATTCAGACTTGGCTTATCAATTTATTTGAATTGAGGGATAGGAGGGACATTCAAATGAATAAAACATTTGAATTAATATTTTGCTGTTGCTGTTCAGTCCTTTAAATCATGTCTGATTCTTTATGACCCCACTTCAAGCTTTCTTGGCAAAAATACTAAAGTGGTTTGAATATAAGGAAACTGAGGCAAACAGGGTTAAGTGGCTTGTAGAAGATAGTACTTGAGCAAGATTTAAAAGAGACACACACACAAAGACAAGAGAGACAGACACAGAGAAACAGAGACAGAGAGAGACACACACAGAGAGACAGAGAGACTGACTCAGGGAGACAGAAACATTGAGAGAGAGACACACACACACAGAGACATACACACAGGGTAAAGGCAAATATTTATGGGGGAAAGAGAGAGAGAGAGAGAGAGAGAGAGAGAGAGAGAGAGAGAGAGAGAAAGATAGACACAGAGAGGCAGATAGACAGACAGAGAGGCAGAGATAGAGACAGAGACAGAGACACAGAGAGAACTGGCTGCAAGTTCAGTCAGCCTGTGAGATGGGGGACAGAAACTCCCAAAGGACAGCCTATTCTCATAGAATCAACCAGGCAGGAAAGAAGAAATTGTGAGAAATGTCAGAGCAGTTTCAGGTCACCTGAATTCAACTCCTCATGATTATGAAGTTCAGTGTACAGTGTGAGAAATTTAGTTATGGGTCCAAAGTCTGAATTCTAGTTCTGCCCTTGATTACTTTGGTAATTCTGGGTGAGTCAGTTTACTTTCTTCTTAATTTCTTCAGTTGTGAAATGAGGGACTTGAAGTATATATACACTAAGGTTCATTCCAGTTCTAAATCCATGACCCTGTGATCTTGAATGACAATAGGTAAGTGCTTTCATTCTTATCTTCAGTTTCCAACTCTGGAAAATGGGCATAATAGTAGTACTTAAATAATACTGAAAGGTTTACAATATGCAAACATATATTTTCTCACCTTATCTTTACAACTATCTCTTGAGGTAGGTACTACTTTATTCCCATATTACAGATAAGGAAAATAAAACTGAGGGTGGATTACATGCCCACATTTTTGGAAATAGCTGAGACAGGATTAGCACTAGATTCTCTTGACTCTAAATCTAGCATTCTACTATTGATTACCAAGCTTCTTCCTTGGGGCTTAAAATAATACTGCCTGCAAACCCTTAATTGCTGTATATTTGTTATCAATAATTATTATCAGCTGTACTACATTGTTCTTTTTGTTCTTTTATTATTCTTTTCATTACTCCTATTATAATTGATAAAAATAATTTAACTATATGCATATATTATATAAATTGAATGTATAATTTACTGTACAAATAATGTATTATACAATATGCCTATAGTGTTATATATAACATAAATATAAGGTAAAAATTGTATATAAATTGCTTATATGTAACAGCAACTATAATAACAGGAAAAACAATATGAAATAAAAAAATAAAGATCTGGCTTTGGAACATGGATATGCTAATAAATATTTAACAATCAGCTATTGAAAAAAGAAAAATGTTTACATGACTCAATTTTAAATTTAATCTGTTATCAATATTTTTCCCATCACTTTCTTAAGTCTAGACAATCAGCAAAACAATAAATTGAGTCCTATTTGCAGCATTTGATTAATTTATGGGGTGTAAATTATTACACTGAAAATTTAACAACTGACTCTTGTGAGGTGATTCAAGCTGACTCCAACACACTTTTGTGTTGGAGTTCAGGAACTGTTGGGTAGATGGCTCTGGTGCATAATAACATTGTGGTCATGGGTGACATATGTAACCTTTCATTGCCTGAGGAAAATTTTTAAGTCTGTATGTCAAAGATTAGTATTTTATGTGTATCAGTGCAGGGAATTCAGACACTGGGAATATACTACTTCAATTAAATTACAGATCTAAACACTTCCCCTTCCCACTAGCCAAAAACAAGCAAAGAAAAAACAAAACCTCAAAAACCTGTTAGTAGTAATAGAGGTAGTGATGATGGGAATAGTCATAGTAAATGATTATAGTGAGGGTGGTAGTGGTGGTGGTGTTGATGATAATAGTAGTCAAATTAGTCATAATGTCTTGATATTGATGAAATTGTTACAACACATACAGCATATAAGAGGTATTATTTCTCGTCCAGGTCATGGATCTTTCTCTCTTATGTCTCATTCCAATACAATGGACTGTATAACAATCCTTTTCTTCTTCCCTCCCTTTCTTCTTTCCTTTCTTCCTTCTTTCCTTCCATCCTTCCTTCTTCCTTTCCTCCCTCCCTCCCCCTTCTTTCCTAACTCCCTCTTTCCTTCTCTCCCTTCCTCCTCCCTCTCTTCTTTCCTTCCTCCCTTCCCTTCCTTTCTATGCATTATGGTACATCCAGTTATGCTAGGTTTCCTTTATGACATAATTTATATTAATGATAGTAAGAATAGTAGTAGCTAGTATTCATCTAGCACTTTAAGGTCTGCCAATTATTTTACACATACTATTTGATATTTTAAAAGAGAAGGCATCCATATATTTCATGATACTGGGACACACACAAAAATCAAGAACCTGAGTTAATGGAAGCTAGCTTTCCTATCCTGGAGAAGACAAGTTTGAGGGGAGTTCAAGGGGGTGGTGGAAAATAGCTTGTTTCAAGTATTGAAATGGCTGATTTTGACAAAAAAAGTTAAGAGTTGTCTTGTGGACTTTGGGGATTGGAGCCAAGATGGCAAAGTAAAGGCAGGAAGTTGCTAGAGTTCTCCCAATTTCCCTCGAAAACCACATGAAACCAAACCTCTTTGAACAGAGTCTGATGGAATGAAACAACTCTCCAGCTCAAGATAGACTGGAAAAACTTTAAGAATGGTCAGTCTCACTGGGGTGAAAGGGTGTTTTGCCCAGCTCAGATAGATATTAGGAAAGCCAGTGAGAGGATCTTAAACAGGAAATCAGTAATTAAGACCCTTAGTCCTAGCTCAGTAGAGGAGCAAATCAGTGGGGCAGCTTCAAGTCCCAGCTTAGAAGTCAAACTCTGGGAAATCGGGCTGTTTTCTGAAAAAAAAAAAAAAACAGCCAACTTGGAAAATAGATCCAGAAGAGACAATTTAAAAATTATTGGCCTACTTGAGGGCCATGAGCAAAAAAATTATCCTGGAAAACATTTTTCAAGAGATCATTAAGGAAAACTGTCCCCAAATTCTAGAAACCTTTAAAGAACCCATTGATCACCTTAAAAAAGACATTCAACAAAGAAAACCCCAAGGAACATTGTTGTGAAACTCCAGAACTACAATTTTTTTTAAATTATTTTTTTATTTTATTTGCATAACATATGTGTGGGTAATTCTTCAACAATAACCCTTACATAGCTTTCTGTTACAAATTTTCCCCCCAACTCCCCACCCCTCCCCTAGATGGCAGGATATCCACTACATGTTAATTATGTTAAAATATTGGCAAATCGAATATATGTATACATATTTCCAAATTTATTGTTGTGCAAGAAAAATCTTATCTACACAAACGATATATCAGATAAAGGAAACACAATGTAAGCAAACGTCAATCAAGGAGTATGAGAATGTTATGTTGTGGTTCACATTTCACATCCCTCTCTCTGGGTGTATACGGCTTTCTTCAGTGAACAATTGGAGGTGGTTTGAAACATTTCATTGTTGAAGAGAGCCATGTCCATCAGAATTGATCGTCATATAGTACTGTTGCAGAACTACAATTTCAAAAAAAAAAAAATACTGCAAGCTTCCAGACAAAAACAATTCAAATATCAAGGAGCAACAGTCAGGATTATTCAAAGTCTGAAGCTTCTTCAATAAAGGATTGAAGGACCTTGTAATACTATATTCCAGAAGGCAAAAGACTTAGGTTTACAACCAAGAATTAACTACCCAGCAAGACTCAGAATAATATTTCAGGGGAGGTAATGGGTCTTCAAAGAAGTAAGAGATTTTCAATCATTTCTATTGAAAAAAAAACCCAGAACTAAACAGAAAATTTAATCCATAAACATAGACCTCACGAAAAGCATAGAAAAGTAAATGGGGGAAATATATATTATTTAATGGTTAAACTATTTACATCCCTAGATGGGAAAATTATATCTGTAACTCTTGAGAACTGTATCTGTCATAGGGATAGACAGAAGAGGGCATCACATGGACAGAAAGTGTGGTTGTGGATAGACTCTGATGTGGTAATATCAAAGTAAAAATACATTAAGGGGTGGAAAAAGGTTTGTACTGGCAAAAAGGGGAAAGGGGAAGTATAATGGGACAATTAAATCAATGAAGAGACACAAAAGACCTATTACAATGAGGAAAAAAGGAGGATGAACATTGTCTGAAGCTTAATCTCATCAGTTTTGTCTCTAAGAGGGGATAACTTAATCATTCAGTTGGCTATAGAAATTTATCGAATCCTATAAAGATGTAGAATGAGAAAGAAAAGAAAAGGGAGGGCTTGTATAAAAAGGAGGGTAGAAACACTAGGAGAAAAGGTAAGAAAAAGGGAAAGGGAAAAGGGGTGATAAAAGATGAGATAGTGTATGGAGTGAATAGAAAACACTATTAAGGACAGAGTGGAAAGAGAGAACAAATATATATAAAATAGGTTGGAGAGAAATACAGAGCTGGTAATCATAACTGTGAATGTGAATGGGATGAATTCTCCCATAAAATGGAAGTGAATGGCAGAGTGGATTAAAAAAACAGAATCCTGTAATGTGTTGTTTACAAGAAACACATTTGACACAGAGAGACACATACAGAGTAAAGATAAATGGGTAGAACTGAATGTATTATGCTTCATTTGAAGTAAAAAAGCATGGGTAGCAATTCTGATCTCAGATAAAGCAAAATTTAAAAATAGATCTTATTAAAAGAGATAAGGAAAGGGCTCCTAGGTGGTGCAGTGAATAGAGTAAGAAGTCAGGAGGACCTGAGTTCAAATCTGGCCTGAGAAACTTAACACTTCCTAGCTGTATGACCCTGGTCAAGTCATTTAACCCCAATTACCTCAACAAAAAGAGAGAGAGAGAGAGAGAGAGAGAGAGAGAGAGAGAGAGAGAAGGAAGAAAAGGACATCTTGATAAAGGATGCCATAAACAATGAAATAGTAATGATATGAAATGTTTATGCACTAAGTGGTAGAGCAGCCAAATTCAAAAAAAAAATTTAAGTCAGTTACAGGAAGAAATAAATAACAGAACTATACTAGTTGGGGATCTCAACCTTCCCCTCTCAAAATCAGACAAATCTAATCACAAAATAAACAAGAAAGAAACTAGGGATGTTAATAGAATTGTACGATATGGTAGATATGACCTAGATATGATAGACCTCTGTAGAAAAATTGAATAGTGACAGAAAGGAATATATGCTTTTCTTGGTAGTATATGACACCTACACAACAACTGACCATGTATTAAGGCATAAAAACCTCATAATCATATGCAGAAAGGAAGAAATAATAAATGCTTCCTTTTCAGACCACAATGCAATGAAATTCTGAGAGAAAAAATATGTTTCCTAGAAAGTAGGGAGGTCATCAAAGAATCATGATTTTGGTTCATAATTTTTCCATGAGAGACAGTGTAGTATGATGATACAGTGCTAGACCTGGAGTTATCCCAATCTGTGTTCAAGTCTTACCCCAAACACTTGTTAATTCTAGTTCTCTGATAATGGAAAAGTTACTTTACAATCCTTAACCTCAATTTATCCATCTATGACATGAGGTTAGTGATATATGTAGTACCTTTCAAGTATCACAACTACCTTGTAATATTCAAGTGAGATAATATATAAAAAAGTGCTTTTTAAGATTTAAAGTATAATATAATAGGCACTGATATTAGTCTCTGTCAAGTGAGATCAGTTGTTATTAACTCTTTCCTAGATGAACTGCAACAAGGAGAGTTCCTTAACTCCGTGTTCATTTTTCCTTGAAATATAATGCATACCTCTGAACCCTGGCTGTATGATCAGATAGTTAAAACTATATAAAAGAACAAGGTAAAACTTAGTGAGTATCTAGCCCAATTCTCTTATTTTACAGTTGGGGAAACTGAAGCTGAGAGAGGTGATGTAATTCACCAGAAGTCACAAGACAGTGATAAAGACAAGCCATGAACCCAAGTTGCAAGAGTCAAAATCCAGTGTTGTTTCCACCACACCATCTTGGTATGATATAGAACTGGTGATGACTTTGAAGGAACCCATGTCTCAGGTATGAATATTTACTTCTGAGCTACTCAGCTCTGATTTGTTTTAAACCTTAGCTCCTGACTGTTGAAATTGACTGTCTCAGGCTAATGTGTATTAAATATTTTGTCCCACTTGAACAAATTGGCAGGCTCAGTGAGTACCTCTGTTTTATGGGTGAGCTGGCAAACACATCAGTTAGCTTTATTGTGTAAGGTGCTGCCCCTTTTGTGTGTTGGCAGTTTAGTTTCTGGAAAAGAAAGAACATTTGTGTAAGGAAACTAATAAAAATCATCTTGAGAACAAACACAACCTTTTAGATAAAATGTTGAGGAGAGACACAGAGTGTTCTGAGATCTGGGAATAGTACTTCTCTTCAAATGAAAGGCCTGAGAGAACCTGTTTGAAGGCAGAACAATGTCTGAATTAATGATGGCTTCAGGGAATTGTGGTCCATCAGCTCATTTGTGTGTAACTGTGTTCATTTTTTAAAGGTTATAACAGAGACATAGTAAATCAAACAAATGTTTGGAGACATTGGAAAGATTATAGAAGGACTGTTTGGGTTAAACTTGAAAGAAAAATAGACAGTTGGTCTCAAATCATGTTAGGGATTGGTCACTGCTTAAATTTGAGGTAGATTTGAGGTAGATTTGATTGGAGGTAGAAGACCATCTGCAATGAGAAAGTTCTTTAAAGGTCATTTCATCCAACTCCCTAAATTTATAAAATAAACATCTGTAAGTCCAAAGAGGTAAATTGCTTTTTACTTCATAAACTCTCTTCCACATCACAGGTCTTCAAATACTTAAACAGGTCTGCATCATTCTTCTTAAGTCATCTCTTTTGCAGGCTAATCATCTTCCATTTCAATAGCAGATTATTGCATAGTCAAATCTATTCTGTCCACCCTTCTCCTGTTGCTCTATATCTACTCATTCATTTTTCTCCCTGTTGTCATAGTGACTAAAGCCAGCATCAGAAGCAATGTAGTCATGGCTGGCAGTTTACATTAGGGAGCAAAAGAGCTATTCTTTAGTTCAGGGGTCAATGAACTACAACTATAGGGCCAAATCCACCCATTGCCTGTTTTGGCATGATCAGTAAGCTAAGAATGGATTTTATATTTTAAAATACAATAAAATTTTTCTTTAATACATTACAAAACATAGGGCAAGCTATCTTTGAATCTCAAATCATAGTTTGCTAACTCTTGATCTAGTTCAAAACTAACAATCCATGGAAGATATCAGAGAAGCAGAAGCCAGAGGATACCAAATTGTGCAAGGGGGTAATTTAGAAGCTTTGAAGAACATGGAAATATGTTTAAAATGGTTATGTACATAACATATATGAGATAAATTGCTATTTTGGAGAGGAGGGAGGTAATGGAGGAGGAATAAACATTTTGGAACTGAAAATCTTACAAAAATGAATGTTGAAAACTCTCTTTACATGTAATTAAAAAATAAAATACCATAGTATTTTGGAAAAACAAAAATAAAAATAAAAACCTGTGATTAAAAAAAAGGTTTTAAATAGAATACTACCACTTGTTCCATATGAAAGAGTTAAGATAGCTGAAACATGTTCTCTGCTGTGATTTCAAGGTTGGGGCAGATTTTGCTTAATCATTCCCTTGTCATTAGGGATTTATTTTCTGTGGTTTGGCCAGGGTTCCAGAAAGTACTCTGGTATAATGGTGGCTAGATATATGTATGTGAAATATCTAGGAATCAAAGATTTTTATAAGGGCCATGTCTATCTGGGCAATTTAAATTCCTCAGTTACAGAGACATAACTAAGGTATTTTGACAGAGAAATCTCAGGGTCCTAGAATTTAGAGGGCAATGACAGCACTTTCAATCCTATTGTATAGAAGCTGAATTTGACATCTAACTTTGGGGATACTTACTTAAAATAGGAAAGCTCCAGGGATAACACATCCTTCCTGTCTACAGATGCACCTCAGATCAACTGTTTTATGACTTGACTCACCCCTACTCATAGCCCCAAACTCTTCCCTAGTAGTGGCCACACACTATTTATGGTATTGTCTCCCACTCCTACCCCCAATAAATCACTAATTCAGACTCTGTTCAGGTAATTCAAGGAACCAAACTGCTTTTTTATATTCTGTAAACATGGTATCTATGTGACTACCTGACTTTTATACTGATATATTTATAAATATAAAATGCTTTTGTTAAGCATTTTCTCTGTTAAAAAATTCTGGGTTGGAATTCTGGGATAATATAAAGTTCATATAAGATTATGGGCTTATGTCATGGAACTTTTAGGGATGGGGGAAAGGATTTGTTAATTGCCTATTTTATTTCAGGTATTTTGCTAAGTGCTTTACAAGTGTTATCTCATTTGATCCTCATGACCCTGGAAGGTAGATGCTGTTATTATTGCTTTTTTAGAGATGTGGAAATTGAGACAGATAGTAGTTAAGTGACTTGGCCATGGTCACAGCTATTAAAAGTATAACACTAGATTTGAAGACCAGGTCTTTTTTACTTTAGGTCCAGCACTCTGTTCACTGCATCATCTAATTCCTTCAAGCTTTCAGCTTGTTGGGAGGATTACAAATACAGTTAGTTATACTAAAATATTGCATAATAAACTCATTAGAGTAGTTCAAAGAGACACCTGAGAGTGAAAGTCATTACCAATTCAAATATTTTAATGTTATCTTTGCCAAAATCCTTAATCCCACTTGTCCTCAGTTTCCTCATCTACAAGATGAAAGGGTTGAAGCAGAACAATTAGATTCCTTCCATTTTAAATCAACAATATTATGGCATAACCTACTTTATAAGAAAAACTCTTGTCCATCTTTAGTGTTCATCCAAGCATGATTCGGGGCCTGAAGTGTTTCTTCACAACCATTCCATAAAAAATTCTTCTTCTTCTTCTTCTTCTTCTTCTTCTTCTTCTTCTTCTTCTT
>JAJPUD010032430.1:0-11924 GCA_023553655.1 Myrmecobius fasciatus
GTCCTGGGGATTTTTTCTTAGGGAGTTGATTAATGACTTGTTCTATTTCTTTTTCTGAAATGGGACTATTTAAGTAATTTATTTCCTCTTCTGTTAATCTGGGCAATCTATATTTTTGTAGATATTCCTCCATTTCACTTAGGTTATCAAATTTATTGGCATACAGTTGGGCAAAGTAACTCCTGATTATTGCTCTAATTTCCTCTTCATTGGTGGAAAGTTCTCCCTTTTCATTTTTGAGACTAACAATTTGATTTTCCTCTTTCCTTTTTCTAATTAAATTAACTAGAGGTTTATCTATTTTGTTGGTTTTTTCATAAAACCAACTTTTAGTTTTATTTATTAATTCAATAGTTTTTTTACTTTCAATTTTACTAATCTCTCCTTTTATTTTTAGGATTTCAAGTTTGGTATTTGATTGGGGGTTTTTAATTTGTTCTTTCTCTAGCTTTTTTAGTTGTAAGCCCAATTCATTGATTTTCTCTTTTTCTGTTTTATGCAAATAAGCATCTAGAGATATAAAATTTCCCCTTATTACCGCTTTGGCTGTATCCCACAAATTTTGGTATGTGTTCTCATTATTGTCATTCTCTTGAATGAAATTAGTAATTGTGTTTGTAATTTGCTGTTTCACCCATTCATTCTTTAGGATAAAATTATTTAGTTTCCAATTGGTTTTTGGTCTATTTTCTCCTGGCCTTATATTGCATGTGATTTTTATTCCGTCATGATCTGAAAAAAATGAATTTATTATTTCTGCCTTCCTGCATTTGATTTTGAGGTTTTTGTGTCCTAGCACATGGTCAATTTTTGTATAAGTTCCATGGACTGCTGAGAAAAAAGTAAACTCTTTTCTGTCTCCATTTAATTTCCTCCAAAGATCTATCATACCTAACTTTTCTAACATTTTGTTTACCTCCTTAACTTCTTTCTTATTTATTTTGTGGTTTGATTTATCAAGTTCTGAGAGAGGGAGGTTGAGATCCCCCACTATTATAGTTTTGCTGTCTATTTCTTCTTGCATCTCTCTGAACTTTTCCTCTAGGAATTTCCATGCTATACCACTTGGTGCATATATGTTTAGTATTGATATTGCTTCATTGTCTATGGCACCCTTTAGGAAGATATAATTTCCTTCTTTGTCTCTTTTAATGAAGTCTATCTTTGCTTTTACTTGGTCTGAGATCAGGATTGCTACCCCTGCTTTTTTTTGTTCACCTGAAGCATAATAGATTCTGCTCCAGCCTTTTACCTTCACCCTGTATGTATCTCTATGTTTTAGATGTGTTTATTGTTTACAACATATTGTTGGATTCTGGTTTTTAATCCACTCTGCTCTCTGCTTCTGCTTTAAGGGAGAGTTCATTCCATTCACATTCACAGTTAAAATAACTAATTCTGTATTTCCTGCCATCTTATTTACCCTAGCTTATGCTTTTCTCTTTCTTATGCCCTTTCCCTCCTCCCTACTATTTTGCTTTTGAAAACCACTTCCCTCAAACAATCCTTCCCCTTTAGAGCCCCACCCACTCCCTTTTTCCCCCCTTTCCCTGCAGTTTCCTTATAAGTATGTCTATTATTCCCTCTGAGCCAAATCTGATGAGATGGAGATTAACCCATTTCTCATTCCCCTCCCTTTTCTCCCCTCAATCATTATAGGTTTTCTTTGCCTCTACATGTGATGTAATTTCCCTTATTTTACCTCCTTTTCCTCTTCTTCCAGTGTTATTTGGGTCTGTATTTCAAAGAAGAAAAAGGCATAAAATTGTTTGCAGCAATTCTTTTTGTAGTAGTGAGGTAACTGGAAATTGAGTGGATGTCCATCAATTGGAGAATTGCTAAATAAGTTACAGTACAGGTTGAAAATTCTGGAAAGACTTACAAAACTGAGGCTGACTAAAGTGAGCAGAACCAAGAGAACACTGTCCACAGTAACAACAAGGTTATATGATGATCACCTATGATGAACTTGGCTTTTCTCAATAATGTGGTGATTAAAGTAATTCCAATAGACTTGGGAAAGAAAATGTCATCTGCGTTCTGAGAGAGAATTATGTAGACTCAATATGGATGGAAACATAGTATTTTCATCATTTTATTTGTTTTTTTTTTATGGTGGTTTTTTTTCCTTTGACCTGATTTTTCTTGCACAACACGACAAATATGGATATTTGTTTAAAGAAGTACACATGTTTAACCTATATCATGTTGTCATGGGGAAAAGAAAAGTAAGAGAGGAAGGGAGAAAAATTAGGCACACAAAGTCTTACAAAAATGAATGTAGAAAACTATCTTTACATGTAGTTGGAAAAATAAAATACTATTGAAAATTTAAAAAACAGTTTTATTTTTACCCTTTGATTATTAACATTAATTTGTAGTAATTGATGAACTAGTAGGAACCAACAGATAGTGAGAGTTTAAATATTAGAGAAAGTCAAAATGTCAGTAGGAGTAATGTATTGCAAAATAAATTCATGATGAGATGAAAAGCGCACATAGATTGGCCTTGGAAAATTCCTTAGTCAATGATAAACACAGAAATTCTAGCAACACATTTTGTAAAACCATGTAAATATAAATAATGTAGATGTTCATCATTTGATAAAGGATTCACAAACTGTGGTATTTATTATAATGATGGAATATTATAACGTTGTTGGAAATGATGAATATAACGTATTATTGTAGTTCATATTAGTTGAGAGAAAGAAAAAATAGAACTAGGAAAATAACATGTTCAATTATTACAGCAATGTAAATGGAAAAGTTATTTAGATATTAATGAAACTAGATTTTATGGACTTATGATGACCAAATTTGGTAACAAAGAAGAAAGGAGGATGCAGCAACATTTTGTTTGACCAAAGTGTGAGAAACACTGAATATAATGCCAAATGTGGTTGATGTGTTAATTAGTTTTAGTGATCTCTTTTTCCCCTCTCTTTTTCATTAATAAGGGATATATTGGGTGGGGAAGAGAGTTAATGTAAAAAAAATGTAGATGCTGTGAAAAATAAGATCATTAAAATTAAATTTAAATGTGAGCCTTTATTTTAGACAGAAGCATGGAGTCTCTAAAGGAACTATGTACCTTCCTAAAGGGAGTAAGCTCCTCTTTATTTCTTGGCTTTAGTAATTATATAATAGTAGTTCATAATTACTTTTTGATGAGCTATATAGCTTGTTCGTCCAACAGTATGGAATAATCAAGGAAAACAGAATTTTTTTTTCTCTATAGCTAATTAAGCTAACTCTTTTGAGTTAAGATTTATCTTATTTAGGAAATTCTGCAATGTTGGGATTGGATGCAGTCAACACACTGTCATCTATCATATATTTTGAAGACCTTACAAACTAAAGGAGATTTTGTGTCAATTTAGAATATGTTTTGGACATCCTACTTGTTTCATGCTCTGTTTAATATTAATATCAATTAATTATTACAAATTAATGTTAATAATTAAAGGGTAAAAAATAAAACTGTTATTTCTCTGCATTATCTATTTCACTTGGCTCTTCCTCAGTAACTATAGATACCATTACTGTATCTTAAAGAGTCAAATGGATTGTTAAAAGAGGAGTTTGGGTAAACTGTTGAGACCCAGTTAAACTATCATACTATAAAAAAGTCTTATTCTCTGTATAGAATGGATAATTATATCGCATTCAATCACATTTTAGCCTATACTCTTTCACTTTGTTAGCCCAGGAACTCATGGGAATCAGGCACAGACATTTCCATTATCTATTGCTGGACTTACAGATTTTTTGAAAATTTATCATGCATAACACTATTTCAATTTTATTAGGTTCCTACCTTCTTTTATTTGTCACAAAGTTTTTGAGTGTTGTATATTTACAAAATCAATGTATATGTATAACTAGAAAAAATAAAACAATAGAAATAAAAGAAAATAAAATGGCAATGGTCAAAAAGAGTCATTGCCTCAGTAGTTTATTAGACTGACAACTGTAATTAACCTCCAATCTTATTTTTAATCTTTTGCTTTTTAAAACTCTTCTCAGCTCACTTTCTTTTAGAAATCCAGCAATTTGGGCAGCAGAGATTTCTCTTCTCACTTCCCTTCTCAGTAAAAACATGTATTTCTCTCAAGTTGGAGTTAGACTTTTAAGTTTATGACTGCTTCCTGTTTTATGTTTCTTTCCCTGAACATAGATAACTAACGATCCACGAGATGAACATTTCCAATCTTGGTGGTTACAAGAAAATGACAGAATTCTGGAACTGATGTCATCTGCTCAGCAAAAAATAAAATGGGAACAATAAAATGACAATTTCAGAATTGGTGTCATCTGCTCAGATTCTTATAACTACAACACTTATTGGAAGAGAAATAAAACAAATGGCAGATCATGCTGAATCTGAAAGGACTAAAGAAGCATTTTGAAATCTAGCAGATCTGAACCTAATAAATCATTTGTGCAACAAGCCTGGGGTGAAAATGAAATATATAAACATATTCAACTGTCTCAAAATAACCTTAGTTTTTAAGAGAGACTATAATGATAGTGGTGAGTTATTGTTTTATGTTTTCAATATTTACTAAGGTACACTATGAGTCTCATGTTTTAAACATTTTTGATAGAAGATATAAATAGTTGTGTTGTACACTGAATATCTCTTCTAGAAGGAACTCTAGTAAACCAATTTAGGGGAGATTCTCAACATAAATTACAGAAATTTCTTCTAAAGTTTCATTTTATGATGAAAATATGAGCCAGAAAGATGAAAGAAGACTGGCTCCTCGTTATTTGTTGTTTTAAATGCATTTTTGCTTTATGTTGAAATCCAAGAGGAAGAATTTTAGGCTAACCATTAAAATATTATCTCTGGCACCTGAAGAGACTGTTTCATATAAGCCCTTAACTCTGGACTTACATGAACCTAGATTCAGCCTTGGCATGATAGCCAGAAAATGGAATTAGTAGGAAATTTGCTTTTGAGAAGTATAATTATTGCTCAGAGAAGTATTTCCAAGGAATTAACTCTCCCTAAACAGATCCCATTATAAGACCAAAATTCTTTGCTGGTCTCTACCTGTATTGAAATTTGCCTTACCTTATTCCAAGAAACTGCTGTCTTTATGTAGGACCCAAATCCTAAATCCTTCCCAGACTACTATCTCTCTCAGAACATTTCAGGTGCCTCTCTTCCTCTCTTCTTTCAAGCCCAGGATGAATAGGAATATATCTATAACTTCCTCTTTCCCTTCTCTCTATCAGTCATAACATTATGAATGCTAGTGAGCCAAATACTAATTAATTTATACCTGTTTTCCCTCCTGCATATTTTTTTTAAATCTTAGATTCTGTTGCCCCATATATTCTTTCATTAGCCTTAAAAATGTTATTTAAAAAACTTTGCTTTATAAAAGAGAAATGGGATATTGATTTCATTGTGTAGTCTTTTTTAAACAATTCTTGCTTTTTTTTCTTTTTCTCAAAATGTTTACATCTAATATAACATATTTTGTTTTTATTGGTTTTTTTGTTCCCAATGATCCTTTATGTTTTCCTACATACCTTTGTTACATCTTCAGCATCATAATTGTGCTTTACTTATTCCAGATCTGTTCTACTTTATTATATTTATTTTTTAAATTTCTTCTTTCTTTTATTTAATCTTAAATTATCATTGTTTTGAGTTTCTACTCTTTTGGAAAAAAATTCTGCCATGTGTTCTAACTAATCTGAATAAAAAATCCTAAAATCTCATTATCTGACCATAATCTATTGATTTTTTACCACTCCCTTTGCCTTTCCACTCTGTCCATATGATGATGTGCCATCTTTTGACTCCTTAATTCTCTCCCAGATCATCTCCCCTCCACCAACTAATCTCTCCTCCTCTCCCCATCTTGACTTCTTGGTAAATCAGTTCAATTCCTCTTTTTTTGATATCTGACCTCCTTATATTATCCATTATGTCCAACCAAGCGTTAGCCTTGGGTAACTCTCCTCCCCACAATTTGTTGCTTTCACGCCTACATACATGCTGCTGAATAAAGTAGAAGAAAATGATACAACCATTCTGAATAGTTCCATTACAAATTTATATTACCTAATCTCAGCCCTCCTTGCTGCTAGACAATTCAATTATACCTCCCTTATCTACAAGGACTTTCAATTCCACTTCAAATCTTACATGGCTTCTTACTCCCCATTCTCAACTAAGAACTTTGTCTAATATTTTACAGAAGAGCATTTATTCACCATAGGCTCCTTCTTTTTCTCCTCTGCTCATCTCCTATTAATCAGATGCCTCCTGATACTTTTGTCTTCATTCTTCTCTCAGACTTTACCTTAAGGTTTACCAAGGATAACCTCTCTACTTATTCAAGTGATCCCATTTCATACTGCTTCCTCTAAGAGATTGTTTTCTTTGTGATGTACAATCTTTGACTTATTTTTCAATTTTTCCCTCTGTACTAATTCATTCCCTTCTATGTATAAACATTGATGTCTTCTCCATCCTAAAAGAAAACCCCACTTGATCTTTCCATCCCCACTATAGTCCAACATCTCTTCTGCCCTTTACAACTAAACTCCTTGATAAGGCTACCTATAAAACATATATCCACTTTATTATCCCTCACACTCTTTTTAATGTCATATAATTTGACTAATCATTTCACCAAAACTTCTTTATCGAAAGTTACTAATCCTAGTTGCCAAATCCAATGCTCTTTTCTCAATTCTCATTCCCCTTTACCTCTCTGCAGTTTTTAACACTGTTGATAATTCTCTCATATCACTTGATATGATCTTCTCTCTAGGTTCTTGGGACACAAGAAAGTCACTTTTTAATTCTTCTCCTGTCTATCAAACAGGTACTCAATCTTCTTTGCTAAATCATCCTCCAGATTATTCTCTCTAGGACACCTCTCTAGGATTCTGTCCTGGCACCTCTTTTGTTTTCCCTCTGTATAATTTTCCTTGGTGATTTTCTCAATGCTCAAAGATTTAGTTACCATCTCTATGTTAATGATTCTCACATCTGCCTCTCCTCTCCCATACTTTCTGCTGATCTGAAACATCATAGCTCTAGCTATTTTTCATATATCTCAAACTGTCTGTCCGGTAGACATCTTCAAACTTTTATTTAAAATTTAAGCACTTTATCTTTCCCTTTAATCCCTCCCCAACAATACTTTTCCTATAACTATAGAGGTAAAACCATCCTCCCTTGCCCCTCAGATTTTCAGTGTTGGAAATATACTAGATTCCTGACTATGTCTCTCTCTCACACACACACATACACCACATGCAGGCTGTTGCCAAGACCTGTTTATTTTATTTTCACAGCATCTCTCTGTTACTCTTCCTTATGTTTCCTTACACTCTAGTCCAGATCCTCCTCACTCCATGTCTTTTTGCAATAGCTTTCTTGGTAGAGCTGTTTGCCTCGTGTTCCTTCATTCATCCCCAAATTTGTTTTCCTACAGTGAAATTCTGATCATGTCACACCCCTATACTTCCTATTACCTCCAGTATCAACTACAAAGTACTTTTACATTCAAAGTCTTTCATATCCTTAGCCCTCTTAAATTTTCTTTCTTCTTACTCTTTGACCTATTTTTTTTTGATCCTGAGATATTTCAAGGAAGAACACATTCCATTCTCTGGAGTCTCTTTCCCTCCTGCTTGGAATCTCCTTACTTTTCTGTTCCATCTGCTAACTTCTCTCACTTCCTTCATTTCCCAAATAAAATTTCACCTTTTATGGGAAGCTTGTCCCAATTTCTCCTAATGTCAGTGCATTTCATCTTTTAATTATTTACTACTTATCCTGTATTGTATTTGGGTATTGGTATCCTGTATGTATTTGTTTGCATACTGTTTCTCTCAGAATGCAATTTCTTTAAGCATAGGGATTGTCTTATCTCTTTATTATGTTCCCAGCATGTTCCATGTTTCATGGACATGGAACAGAATAGATACTCAATAAATATTTATTAATTGATTGAGTAAACATTTTACTTTTCTATTTCTATACTTATTTTTAATAGTCTTAATTTCTAACCTAATTGTAACTTTTATGTCTTCTTATAAACATTCCTTTAATGATTTTTCTTAAATTATTACTGTTTCTTGGCATAACTACATTTTTATGGAGACTATATATAATATTTTGACTTTTTGGTGTTCTCTTTCATCTAAGATTTTTGCATTTTTATCTTTTACTTTGTAGCATTATTTCATTTTTTAATGTCCTTTTCCAGACTGTTTATTTATGTCCCCATCTCTATCAGTCTTACTGACAGTTTAACTCAGTGGAACCTTAACTCATGCTTAACCTTGTGTCCTTATTTTTTCCTATTCCTTCTGTTCCTAATGGTTTTATATCAACATCTCTATTGTTAGTCTTCTCCCCTCTATACTGCCATCCATTTTTCTAAGGAGACTGTGAAACTTTAGTTTTCTCTGTTAAGGGGTTGAAGATCTCAGGGATCAGCTAAGCTATGTAGGTTGCACTTCATTTAATAATACATAGTTTTTGACATTTCACAAAAGTATTAGGATAGGCATAGGTCCAAGACTTGTGATTTCACCAAATCTTAGTTAAGGAAACTCCCTCTTGCCACTGCATGTCTCCCCCCCCCTTCTGCAAATGTAGTTACAGCACTGAAAGATCAAATGATTTGCACTGGCTCACACAGCCAAATATGTGTCAGAAACAACTTCAAGCATGGGTCTTTATCCACTATATTGCAATACTATGCTAGTTCAAATATGTAAAATATATCTACAATTTAATATTTCAAAAGGACAATTCCTGCTGCTTGGTAGAAAATGAATAGCAATACATACATACATACATAATGTGGACACATCCCTACATTTGTAGGTTTCTTGACATACATAAAAAGAAAACTTCCTCCTACTTATTTTGCATGGCACTATATTTTTTTTTTGCTTTTTTTGCTGAGGCAATTGAGGTTAAGTGACTTGCCCAGGGTCACACAGCTAGGGAATGTTAAGTGTCTGAGACCAGATTTGAACTCAGGTCCTCCTGACTTCAGGGCTGGTACTCTATCCACTGAGCCACCTAGCTGCCTCAGCACTATTTTTAATAGTTCTAAGAAACCCTAACATAGGAAAAGTCCAATGAAGAACGTGGAGTGAATACAATCAAGTAATTTATTTAGAAGTTATTAATCAATTCAGAAATTCAAGCAATGAATTATCTACTGGTTTCTTTATTTGTTGTTTTGACGTAAGATTTATTGTGAGCTAATAATTGTCTATGAACTGATCTAAAATAGAGCTTCTTAAACTTTTCTCACTTGTGACCTCTTTTCACCTGAGACATTTTTATGAGATCCAATATATATTAATTATATATATATAGTTATACAAATAAAACATTTACTCATAATAAATCATAATTTTGCAACTTCCACATTCAGTTCTGAGACTCCATATGAGGTCATGAATCACATTTTAAGAAACTGGGACCTAGATTACTTAGAAAATGAAAACTAACACTTGTCATAAATTATACTATTCTTCTAAAGAGATTGTTAGGTTTTTTGTTTCATTTTGTTTTGTTGTCCCCACTGCTAATGCACCTTTTGATATCCAGGTTATCCAAATGACAAGCTTGCATACACCTCATGATGCAGACCAAAAAATTTGTGGTATTACTTATTGCTAGTTTTTTTTTTTAAGTCACAGTAGTTGGTAAATAATAACCTGTGAGTTTAATTTGGATATTTTCTTATCCAAGTGTGGTCATTTTTTTTCTTTTCTTAGTATGGCTACTCATGGCAAATCACTCATTTGCAGAGGCATTTGCTGCCAAGCTGAGGGATTAATGTGGACAGAAGGCACTGATTAGCTCCCCTTTATACTTTAAGAGAAGAATCATACAAACCCAGGGTGGGGAGGGAAGGGGAAAGGGGAAAAGATTTAATTCAAAAGGCTGGACTGAAGCCCTGTTGCTTTGAATTTGTAAGGGAACATCTGACTTTAGTATGTTTTGTGTGTGTACGTGTGTTTTTGTGAGTATAAATACATTTATGTGGAGGAAAATAGAAGTGGAGATTCTTAGCTACTGCATCTTAGATGGTCTCCACTTTTTTCACACAGAGACTTTTATTAACTCCTTCCTAAAACAGGCCCTGTGGGCATGACTTTATTAGCCAATTCCTCTAATTTGTTCCTCACTCTTTTATTTACTTAAAAACATTTTAATCTACTGATAGACCACAAAGGATAACTAAAATTGACTAAGAACAGCTGCGTCTAAGGCAGGAGTTCTAAACCTGTACATGGTTTACCTGTTTTTTTTTATAAACTATTTTGATACTTACATTTCAATATAATTGGTTTCCTTTGGAAACTTATATTTTTTATTTGCTGCATTTAAAAATATTTTTCTGAGAAGCAGTTCATAGTCTTCATGAGAACACCGTGCACATTCCTGACCATAAAAAAGTTAAGAATCTTTGTTCTAACAAAGTATTCTCCTGTTTTCCTTATTTTCCCCCTTTTGAACAATGATAATTCATGATTCAGGCTTGATTTTTCTTGAATCAAGATTGATATGGATTTGCATAGGTTTATTTTTTCTCTGCTTTTCAAGGTGTTGTGAAATGTTAAAAATTAATAAGATTCTGTCATATAAATTTATGTATTGACTTCCTTCTGGGGGTGGAGCCATGGTGGCGGAGATCAGACAGGATTCTCTGTAACCTCCTCTAACCTCCCCTCAAACCAACAAAATATGAAGCCTCTAGACTTATTCTGAAGCAAAAAAATCCACAATATCCGGAGAACAACAAGATTCTAGAAGAAGATACTCTGGAAGAACCTCAAAACAGGTCTGTTTTAATGGGGCAGGGGGTGGCCTACTGAACCCAGACTGCAGCACAGGGAGACCGGGGCAGGGAGCTGGAGCAGGGAGCTGGAACAGGAGTCAGAACAGGAGTGGGAGCGTTGTGCTTTTCACACACCTGGGAGTCTTCTTCGAGCCTCTTCGAACAATTTGTCCTGATTGTGGGCAGGTGGTTTGGAGGGTCTGCCTTTTGAGGGGGTTAGATTGTGAACCACTGAACCCCTGATGAGCATCGTAACTAGCTGCCATTACACAGCACCTTAATGCAATCAATCAAACAACAGGTCTGATAAGCACCAGAAATAATTCAATCAGTGGAGCTGCCCAGCCCTGACATAATTCAATCAGCAGAACTGCCCCAGGGCAAATTAAAGCAGCTGTCCCACCTTTGCCCTACACAGACCTCACACCTTTAAAAAAAAATGAATAAAAAACCAAAAAGAGCTCTCACCATAGACAACTTTTATGGAGAGAAGGAAGAACAGACCTCAAATCCTGAGGCCCCTAAAGGTAAAGCAACTCCAGAAAAAGCCCCAAAGAGAGACATAAATTGGTCTCCATGTCACAAGGCTTTCTTTGAAGATTGCATAAAAAATCTTAAAAGAGAGTTAGAAGAAACATGGGGAAACGAAATGAGATCACTGCAAAATAAAATAGAAAAAATGGAAAAAGAATGCAGTGAACAAAAAAATGTAATTGGTCAATTGCAAAAGGAACTAAAAACAGTAACTGAAGAAAATAAGACATTAAAAATTAGAATCGAACAACTGGAAATGAATGACTCATCAAGACTTCAAGAATCAGTTGAACAAAAACAAAAAAATGAAAAGATAGAGAAAAACATGAAATATCTCCTGGAAAAACAACTGACCTGGAAAATAGATCAAGGAGAGACAATCTAAGGATTATAGGGCTTCCTGAAAGCCATGATGAAAAAAAGAACCTGGACACTATATTCCAGGAAATCATAAAAGAAAACTGCCCTGATATTTTACACCCAGAAGGCAAAATACTCCTTGAAACAATCCACCGATCACCTCCTGAAAGAAACCCAAAAATT
>JAJPUD010032431.1:0-11923 GCA_023553655.1 Myrmecobius fasciatus
AGGGAAAGGAAAAGCTTGGGAAAAAAAAGTTTTTTTGCAAAGGTCAATGTTGAAAGGTCACTCATATGTTTTGCAAATAAAAAGCTTTATTAAAAAAAATAAAATAAAAAAACAAATTTTTGAAGGAGAACTGGAGATTTTCCAATAATTTTGGAAGTCAATAATAATTCCATTCTTAGGCTAACAACAACAAATGTAGAGCAAAAATTACAGAGAGGTAGTTCAGAAAATTTAAAAATATTTAAGCTACCAAAAAAGGGTCTTCCAAGTTCAGTATCAAGTGGATGGATGGATTCTCTGTCTTGAGTTCTCTATTTTCATGACATCATTCTCAGAGGATATATTTGACATATGCTTTAACGTCTTGAAATTGCATCTATCCCAAACCTTCAAAGACGATTATTTAAAATTCATTTTTGTCATTAACAGAAATACTTTCCATGTTTGAATAATAATAATAATTGGGAAAATAAAAGATTGATTTTAATTGCTATGTCATTTTTCAATGAATAAAACTGATTAATATAGTGTTCATTACTGGAAGTACATCTTATTTTCCATTTTTGTAGTTTATCTTCTACTTACAGAAATCAATGCTGTGCACTTGGACTTTAATAAATTAGAATAAACGTTATACATTGTATTTGACTTGAGTTTTGCCACAATTCATTGCCGTTTACATTAAAGATCTTGAATCTAGCCCTAGGCAGAACTTTGGAGACCATCTACTAACCCTTTCATTTTTTCAGATAATGAAACTGAGTCACAAAAAATATATGTGATGTTCAAGTTAATAGAGCTTTTTACATTGTACTTTCCTTTCATCTTCAAATTTCCAGACATGGTTTCCCATGCTTCTCTAAATATTTCTTTTGATTTATTGATTTTCCCTAATACACAGAATATAGATTTCTTACAAAGAATCCTCAATAAAAGGTCCTTCATCAAAACAGATTAGCAAATATTCTTCACTTTATATAGAGTAATTAGCCTTAGCATTATGAGAAATTAAATAATTTGCCTAAAATCATAAAAGCAGTATATATCAAAAAGAGAATTTGAAATAAAGCCTTCCTGATTCTGAGTATGATTTTTTGATAGCATATCACTTCTTGTTCCTTATGTTATTATGCTATTCCATTATATTCATAAACTACAATTTGCTTAGCCCTTCCTCTATTAGTGAACATGCAATTTGTTTCTAACATCTTGCTATTATAATTTTTCTATTGCTAAATCTTCATGTCTTCCATTTTATTTAGCAAAAAATCAAGAGACCCTTTTGAGTAGAAGAATCACTGGTTAATGAAAAGGCTTTTACATTTCAACATTTTTTCTCTTTTTTTATAATGACTAGATAAATTCATAAGCTCACAAGTGGGAATTGGTGTTCTTATCTTTCTACAGTCACTCCAACATTGACTTTTTCATCTTTGACAATTTTTTTCATGGTTCTTTCCATTTATTATAGGTTAATTTTATTTTGTTTTGTTTTGTTTTGCTTTTTTGTTTTTGTTTTTGCTTTTTTTTCCCTGAGGCAATTGAGGTTAAGTGACTTGCTCAGGGTCACACAACTAGGAAGTGTTAAGTGTCTGAGACCAGATTTTGAACTCAGGTCCTCCTGACTTCAGGGCTGGTGCTCTATCCACTGTGCCAGCTAGCTACCCCTATAGTTAATTTTGAAAGACGGAAGGAAACAATGGAAGAAAAAGAAAGAAGGAAGGAAATAAGGAAGAAGGAAGAAGGAAGGAAGGAAGGAAATAAGGAAACAAGGAAGGAAGGAAGGAAGGAAGGAAGGAAGGAAGGAAGGAAGGAAGGAAGGAAGGAAGGAAGGAAGGAAGGAAGGAAGGAAGGAGAAATCAAAAGAAACAAAAAACTGTATATTTCCTAAAACACTAAATATAATTTATTCTTCCATAATGGCTACTTTGTCTTTGTGTGTATAATTCCAGCCTAAGACTAAGCCAATTATTGAGTCCTTGCTTTGAATTGACACATCATCAGAAGTTCTAGACATGCTACTCATTGCCCTCTGGTTCACTGTCTGTCCTGTGTATCTCCACAAAAGATAGTTGTGGATTTGAATATTTCTTTCCTTTCAGTTTGCCCTCTGTACCTTGTGTCCTGCCATTAGAATGTAAGATCCTTGAGATCTTCTTGTTTGTTTGTTTTTCCTCATTTAGTTTGAGTAACAATAAAAATATTTTTACAAAATTAGTTATTTTTACTTAAAACCACTTTTTTGAATAAAATCAGCTTTTTATTTTTCAAAATACATTTAAAATAAATGCAAAAATACTTTTCAATATTCAGCTTAAAACAAAAATTTTACAACAAACATTTTGAGAGATCATTTACTTCAACGGTCTCATTTCTCAAATACTTAAATTGAGAACTCAGAGAGGTTAATTTTATTAGATAAACTGTTTGTAATTATTTTAGGAGTCAAATATGAAAGGATAATGACTTTCTAAAGTTTTTTTGATTGTTTGTTGTTGTTGTTGTTTTTACCCTATGGAACTATTTTTGAGATCCTTATAAATAAAAATCTGTTTTATTTAAATTTGTTTTTTATGTCACTCTCCTGAAAGACTGCAAATAATTTCAGTGTGGAGAAAAAAACAAAGCTTCTGTTTCTTAAAATATCACAGTCCACTTAATTCTGTATTATTTGCAATCTTTTCTTTATATCTTTCTGTTTACTTTAGTTCCCCATCTACCCTAAAACATATTGTAATAACTGCTAAGCATGAAAGTAATCAATCAATTTGGAACTTAAGCTTTAAATTTATACGAATGTCAGTTCAATCTTAAAGGCTTCCTAATAAATAATAATCAACATAGTTTATTAATGTCTCTATCCATATGGGTCTAAAAATTGGGAGAAAATCAGTGTTTCTTCATGATAAATCTCAGAATGAATAGATCTTCCATATAAAGCATAGATATATACATTGTCCCATTGTCACGAGGGCAATAAGCAACTTCTGATTTGTTTCCAGTCACTGGGAAAGTTCCCAAAATGATTGATTGGATAGGTTGGAGAGATTCTTATTATGGTAGTCAGTTCCCCCTTTCATTGCAGTCTTTTAAAAGGTAAATAACAGACTAAACTCAGACTATTAACTACTTTTTTTTTTACTTTTTCCTCCATTTTAAAGGAAGGATATGAGTGCAGTAGATTTGATCCTTGTCCTGGGGTGCAAGAAAATACAGGGTATACAGAGAATGAGTATCCACTTCTATTCCAAGAATTGATAACAATTTCCCTTGAAACAGAAGGAAAGGGGAGATACATGTGATAGACCATAATTTTCTTCACCCCTTCGTCTAAGAAAATAATTTCTGGAAATGAACTTTCCCAGCCTAAGAAAGTGACAGCATTTGGGCATCAATAGAATTGTTAAAACATAGCAGTTATCACATTCATGTCAACCATTCCAAGAGAAAAATAGATAATGTTCTTGAACCCCAAATGATAGCATAAAGTTGAGTGGATTTTTATCTACTAGGTATCATGACTTCAAAAGTGAAATTTCTATGGTCCAGCTGACCTTAGGGAAGTACTTGGATAACTTTAAGTTTAAAACTTACCAAGTTCAAAAGTTCAGAAGTATGAACTTTTTGAAGAAAATATTTCTTAAATACTGCACCTCCTATAGAAAAAAAATCTTGTGGATCTCTCATATTGCAGAGTGAAGGGGACCTATGATTTGAAAAGGCAAGAGATCTGGCCTTTGTCTACCCTCTGTTATCATAATGAGTAATAAGTAATTTTAATGAGTGAAATCCAATGGGAAAGATGGATTCTTTTTTTCAGCAATCCTAATAAATGATAGCCTTTCAGGGAAGAGAGAGGATTATGTTATTTAAATGCTTCCCTTCTATTTTCTTCCCTCTTCTGTATTCCCTGAGGAGTGAAATGAAGAATGCACAAAATATTATATTGAATGTTTCTGAAGTGCTGGGAATTTATTTTAACCATATTTGTGGAAACCTTGATATGAGTGATACTTACCTGTTACATTTGAAAATGTTGCTGAAGTAAACTGCAGATAGGAGCAATGAGTCAAATAAAAATTAATTTGATTTAAAGTGTCATGGTAATATTAGCTATATTGACACCCACCCTCAAACATTTTTGTTCACATCGCACACACACACACACACACACACACACACACACACACACACACAAAAACTTATGGCATAAGTTTCTGAAGTCTCAACAGTTTCAGAATATTGCTTTTGCAGGTCCCGTGGCCAATTCAGAGTCAACTATTTGGTCTGCTCTGTGGTTTGGTGTCATTTTTTATACAGATTGAGGAGTGGAGATTTCTCTTAGCTCCTACTTAAATTCACCACTGTCAACATCCTTTCTGTTCTGCCACTCTTTTTGCCTCATGCATATTAGACAACTTTTTTCAATCATGGCCTTTGCTCACTGCAGCTACCTTTACTTTCAGCATTTCAGTAATCTCCCAACTGCTACTCTATCCTTTTAAATAACTTCGCTCATCCAATAACCTTTATTTAGTCTTTGCTGGTTATGGGCCGGCCCTAGGACCAAAAAATATAGGAAAGTACATATTCTCATAGAAAGCTGAACTTTTATTCTGTCCATAATACAGGAATGGGAAACTGGGTCCAATAGCTTTCCCAGTGAGAATAAGCTGTTTCCTCACCATAGATTTTGGGATTTGTTTCTTAATCATTCCATACTTTAATTCTTGTATGGAAGTGAGGTAGAGAGGTATTAGTTGTCACACTGTACAATGTTACATGCACAATTATTACCAAATGTAGATTTGTTGTTAGGATGCAAAAATAAAGGTAACATCAAGAATATTATATGAAATAGAGCAAATAGAATCTAGTGCCAACTGATTATCTGGGGTTAACCTGAAAACAATGGGCACCTAATTCCTGGGCACCAGGACACTTTTGTAATATATTTTATATTATGTGTGTATACATGTATACATGTGTATTTTTATAAAACCAGAATTTTTAGAGTGTTTTAAACTTCATAAAGTTTTGGAAGGGTTTGTGTAAAGTAAAATAAAACACATTTTCATTTGATTCACACAAATTCTATAAAATATGCAATATTTTTCCCCATTTTACAGATGAGGAAACAGAAGTTAGTAGAATTTAAGTGATTTTCATAGAGTTGCACAGTTAATAATATCAGAAATTTTCCTGATTCCAAATCAGTTCTCTACGTACTGAGCCATCAAGCATGTGTCCACATATATGTATGTACATTTGTGATAGCAGAACTATGAGACTAACAGTGCAAAAATCTCTTAATAATATAGGTAAGCAATTTTAGTTGCTTATAGATTGAAAGATTTCCCTGTGTGCAATCAAAATAAAGTAACTTGCCCATAGTAATATAACTCATGTGCATGAGAGATTGAAGTTGAATGCAGGTCCTCTTTTCTCCAAAAAGCAATCCTTTATTTTTCTTTGCCAAAATACCTCACCAAATATTAATAATAATATTTTTTCATGAATCCTGTTCTATTTACATTACAAAACCTTTCTACCAGCAATATCTAATTTAATTCTCACCAGTACAGTAAGATAGTATAGAATCTATCATGTACATTTTTATAAATGAGGATGAGGTACATGACTTCTACAAAACACAATGTTATGTTTTAATTTTCTCTTTTGTAAAGAAATTATCACCCCCCTGCCTCCATCCTTATCTCCCACCAACCTTTGGTATATTCTTTTTCAAAACTTAAATGAAGGGTGAATGAAAATATTGCTTATTTATTAAAAGTTGAATCAACCAAACAACATTTGGATGGCTCAGAAATAGTTTGCAATGTTCTCTAGCCCCTATGGACAGCCTGTGAACTCATCCAACTCAGTCATGTTGCATGCTCTCTGCCATTTCGGGAAGGCTAGGGCAGGGCTTCTGGGAATAACAACCCAATGTCATTAAGTGCTGATTAGCTTAGGCTGCATGTACTCAACCTTGAAAGTACTGCCTTCAAACAGCAAGGGTGCCAAAATAAATAATAGAAGATGCCCCCAGAGCTTCCCAGTGCCCAGGAGTAAATACATTTGCTATGGAGATCCACATTGACCAGATTACTCATGTGCCACTCTCTTGGTTTTGATAGACTTAGGTTAAACCTGGGGGGCTAACTGGCCCTGTGTTCTCTTTACTCCATTTCATACATTATACTTGGGAAATATTAGAATGCATGTAATACAGAAAGCAGAGAACAAATCAAGTGTGTACAACAATTACACATGGAATGAGCTAATTGTTTTTTTTAAAAATTAAATCCTTATACAATATTTAAAATGCAAAATGTACTAAGTCACAAACAGTATATCTAATATTAATCCACTATGCTAATAACTGCTGAATAGTACCACATGATTTTTTTCATGTGGTTGACATACATCTACAAGGCAGTGTTAATGATATCCAAATGTTCTACAGGCTCTATCCCCAGCCTGAAATCTTGCAAATATACAATGTTTGCTAATCACAAGGAATTACAAGGAAGAATATTGATCATCACAAGCTTTCACCTTGCCTATAAGAAGGGCCTAAAGCCATATTCTGAATATTTCCCAATATCAATCTCTTTACTACATCTATTAGAGATTTCTTGATTATAAACCAATATGATGAAAGGAAAACAATACTGCCTTGAAGTCAGATGACATTTGTTCAAATCTATATGGACACTTGTTCAAATATATCTATGTACCCTTCAGCAATATAGTTCATCTCTCAGAGTATCAGATTGTTTAATCTATAAAATTCAGATTATAATGAATTACTTACTACCGTAAATTGTTTAGAAAATCAAACAGGAGAATGCTTCTAAAGTGACCTGTAAAATTTCAAGGACTCTAAAATATTGATATTTATGCATATAGAGAGAGCTATATCAATATGTATAAAAGCATATATAAAATATTTACTCATTTATCAGTATATATGTACATGTATGCATATGTATGTGCATATGTATACATGTATATATACACATGCATGCTTTTCACATTGAAGTTTTATACTTTATAATGTGTAATTATGAAATAACATAATGAACTAGCCTCTCTCTTGAAAAATCAAATAAAGTTCAGATCCTAGAACATCATGTAGTTGATATCCATTTGAGAATTTCAATCATTCACCTCTTGGTACAGCATAAGGCAATATGTCAGTATTTACTACATGACTATATTGGAAAAGTGCTATGAATGACTACTTCATTTATCTCTATATTCCTATTTATAAGGATTACATAAAATGAAGATCAATTACTTTTTCTAACTTTATAAAATACCCTCCCTCAGCTAATCATGCCTATTGTTACTACACATTAGTTCATTATATTGTTTGAAATCTGGTTTCGGCCATGGAAATTATTTTAAGACCACTATTTCCTATTCTTTCTTAGCTGAATACATTTCACTCAGAATAAAAGTCATTGAAAAAAATCCTTGGCTGCATAAAAGTCCTTTGTTGGTGCTTTTGAACTCCCTGGTTGTGGACTACAAAGAGTCCAGGGCTCTGCCTCTCACCCCGCTGTAGAAAAGAAGCTTTGCCTTTTGTGGATCTTGATATGCAGGATACATTACTGAGTGTGCCTCTAAAAGCTTTGTGAACCTTGATGGAAATCAGAGGTGGAAATGACAGTTCAAATGTCTGTTCTGGGTTTAAAAGCACTACTGTAATATATTTTTCTTCATAACAGACACAGATTAAAAAAAAAAAAACTGTTGGTCTGCTAGTAAAAAGCATGCTCAGTATTATAGTCATACCACCTTGTGTTCCAAAAACCTGCAACTCAATAGGCATGATGATGCCTAGGAAGAGCTGTGGTGGTAATAGCAATGAATGAGATTCTGATTACTGCGAAGAATGAATCCTGGTTAAATTATTCAAATTCAGACTTCAATTAATGAAAATTCAAAACCATACTACCACTTCCTGGGATCCATTATGCACCATAATTAGGATCTAGCTATACCGCACTAATTGTGATTCTTTAGAGGAAAATATTAAGTTAAAATTGTTATATTTACTTCCTTTAAACTTTGCGATTGTTTTAAGTGAAAACAAAACCATTCCCCCATTTAAAGGGATAGTCATTTGTACTGAATATTATCATTTATAGTACCTCACCTAATTCTTTAAGATTTACAGAACATTTTTGAAATCTGTGTAGTATCAGTATAATTATTCCTTGTTACAAATGAGGAATTGTCTTAATGTAGTTAAGTGATCTGTTCATGGTCTCACAACTAGTTAAGTATTGGAGTGTAATTCAATTTAACACATTTTTTTATTAAGCACATTTGAGAGATAGCATATTATAGTGAAAAGAATATGGTCTCTGAACTCAAAGAACATAAATTTAAATCATACTTCTTATGCTTATTTTCTTTTATCATTTTCATCATAACACTTAATATACCTGGATTTCTGTTGTAAAATAAAATAATTGGACTAAATAACTTGAGACCCCCTTTTTTTTCCTAGATCTATGAAGCTAAGACCAATCAAATATATGAAAATTTAGGATAGGCACAATGACAAAAGCAAAATATTGTATATAGGTATTGGATATGATTTTAAAAAGACGTACATATTATGTGTGTGTGTGTGTGTTTGTGTGTGTAATCCCAGAGAGTGAATATATTTTAGAGTTATTTTAAATTGGATTTCTCTTTTTTGTTATTGGTTCCTGTAATTTATTATTGTTAAATAGAAATGTTGGTTTTGTTAGGTTTATGTGTCTTGAGAAACTTTTTTTTTTTCAAATTGATTCTTTGTTTATTTTCTATGCTATTTTGAATATATTTTCATACCATCATTACATATGCTTGATGGTGCAGTGGATAGAGAATCTAGTCTGGAGTAAGATCATTGTTTAAATACAGCCTTGAAGGATTGCTGTGAAGATCAAATTCTTTAATAATTATGAAGTTCCTAGTATTAATGAACACTATATAATTTCTAGCTATTGTTTTTTTTTTTATTTCCTTTTTCATTGTTATTGTTAGTATTTCTAGAACTCTATCAAATAACTCCAAGGTAGTGAAGCATCATGCCTTTACTCTTGTATTTTGGGGAAAATGTCTAATATCTCTCTGTTACATATAATTCTTGCTTTTAGTTTTAGTTAAATAGTATTTTTACCATATTGAAAAGAAACATTATATATCTTTGCTTTGGTTTTTACCATGAATGAGCATAATATTTTTGTGGAGGCTTTTTCTTTTACTTTGATTGATAGACATATTTTCAATAATTTTTGGTTATTATTTTCTTAACTTTTTTCTACTGTGAACCTTACCCTGCATAATTAACATTTCTTACCTTGCTTAAAATGATCTTTGGTATATATTGTATTCATTTTGCCAAGATATATATTTTTTTAATTTTGAACAGATTTTCATCAATAACATTTTTGTACAGAACTTTTTTTCCTCTTTCCATTGTTAGGGTTATAGGATTATTTGTTTCATAAAAAGAGTATAGTGTTTTCTTTTCACATTTTAAAAGAATAATTTCAATAGTTCTCTCCACTCTTTTTGTAATGCCTTTATATTGATTTCAATTTCTGTTTTTATACTTAGTTTTTTTTTAATCATCTTACCTCTGACTCTGTGTCTCAAGGAGAATCCAACAGATACAAAACACTAATGACTCCTCACCTACTTCATAAAGGAAGAAATGAAAACTATTTACATAAAGATTCTGTTAGGTTGTTAATCCCTAGTCAAGCCTTTTTTTTTGCACTCAAATTTTGACCGAATTTTTATTTCAAGAAATTCTTTATCATCCCTACTTATATCCCAACTCTGAAGCCATTCTCTTCCATAGAATCTTCCCAGACTTTTCTAAAGTAAAGAACTATTTCCTGAGCTTTCTCCTGATTTTTTTTATTATTATTAAAGCTTTTTATTTACAAAACATATGCATGAGTAATTTTTCAACATTGGCCCTTGCGAAACCTTCTGTTCCAAATTTCGCCCTCCTTTCCCTTATCCTCTCCCCTGGATAGCAGGTAGGTCAATACATTTTAAATATGTTACAATATATGTTAAATTCAATATATATAAACATAGTTATACAGTTATCTTGTTGCACAAGAAAAATCAGCTCAAGAAGGGAAAAAAATTGAGAAAGAAAACAAAATTCAAGCAAACAACAAAAGAAAGAGTGAAAATACTATGTTGTCATCCACATTCAGTTTGCACAGGCCTCTCTCTGGGGGTAGATGACTCTCTTTTCATCATTGAACAATTGGAACTGGTTTGAATCATTTCCTTGTTGAAGAGAGCCACGTCCATCAGAATTGATCATCATATAGTCTTGTTGTTGTCATGTATAATGATCTCCTGGTTCTGCTCATTTCACTTACCATCAGTTAATGTAGGTCTCTCCAGGCGTCTCTGAAATCATCCTGCTGATCATTTCTTACAAAATAATAATATTCTATAACATTCATATACCATAATTTATTCAGCCATTCTCCAACTGATGGGCATCCATTCAGTTTCCAGTTTCTTGTCATTACAAAAAGGGCTGCCACAAACATTTTTGCACATGTGAGTCCCTTTCCCTCTTTTAAGATCTCTTTGGGATGTAAGGCCAGTAGAGACACTGCTGGATAAATGGGTATGCATAGTTTGATAACTTTTTGAGCATAGTTTCAAATTGCTCTCCAGAATCTTTGGATCAGTTCACAACTCCACCAACAATGTATCAGTGTTCCAGTTTTCTCACATCCCCTCCAACATTCATCATTATCTTTTTCTGTCATTTTAGTAATCTGAGAAGTTTGTAGTGGTATTTCAGAGTTGTCTTAATTTGCATTTCTCTAATCAATAATGATTTGGACCACCTTTTCATAGGATTACAAATAGTTTCAATTTCTTCATATGAAAATTTACTGTTCATATCCTTTGACCATTTATCGATTGGAAAATGACTTCAGTTCTTAGAAATTTAAGTCAATTCTCTACATATTTTAGAAATGAGGCCTTTAGTAGAACCCTTAAATGTAAAAATGATTTCCCAATTTATTGCTTCCCTTCTGATCTTGTCTACATTAGTTCTGTTTGTACAAAAACTTTTTTTTCTGAAGCAATTGGGTCACACAGCTAGGAAATGTTAAGTGCCTGAGACACTGCTGGGGTGTTTCTACTGGGCCAAAGAGATTTTAAAGGAGGGAACGGGACCTACATGTGAAAAAATGTTTGTGGCAGCCCGTTTTGTAGTGGCAAGAAACTGGAAATTGAAAGGATGCCCATCAATTGGAGAGTGGCTAAATAAATTATGGTATATGAATGTCATGGAATATTATTGTTCAGTAAGAAATGGCCAGCAGGATGATTTCAGAGAGGCCTGGAGAGACTTGCATGAACTGTTGCTGAGTGAAATCAGCAGAACCAGGAGAACATTATACACAGCAACAAGACTAAAGGATGATCAGTTCTGATGGACATGGTTCTTTTCAACAATGATGTGATTCAAAACAGTTCCTATTGTTCAGCGATGAAGATAGTCATATACATCCAGAGAGAGGCCTGAGGGAACTGAGTGTTTCACAACATAGCATTTTAACGCTTTCTGTGAATATTTCCATGCATTTTGTTTTCCTTCTTAGGTTGTTTTTTATTTTTTCTCTCTTTCTAGATCTGATGTTTCTTGTGCAGTAAGATAACTGTATAGATATGTATACATATATTTGATTTGTCATATAATTTAACATATTTAGCATGTATTTGATTACCTGTCATCTAGGGGTGCGGGGTGGGGGGAAGGAGGGGATAAGCTTGGAATAAAAAAAAAAGTTTTGCAAAGGTCAATGTAGAAAAATCACTCATATGTTTTGTAAATAAAAAGCTTTTAATAAAAAAAAACACA
>JAJPUD010032433.1:0-11923 GCA_023553655.1 Myrmecobius fasciatus
TGGGGGTCCTGACAGCCGGGGGCCCCCGTTATGGCCTGGGGGTCCTGGCAGCCGGGCTCCCTCGCAGAATGCTTTGATCGTGCTTTGACCCCCACGTGGGGACGCCGGTGTGCGTTCCGGGACGGGGCCGCCCGGGTTCTGTTTGTTTTCCTTTGCCGACCTTGGAGTCGGAGCCATGTTCTCTGGAGCTCAATTAATTGCTGATAGCTGCGCCACACATGTGGGGCCTCCGGGGGGTCTGCGCCGCCGGCCCCCGGCCCAACTTTGGGGGGCTTGCTGGGGAGGGGGCTGCTGCACGGGGGCAGCAGGAGCAGGGCAGAAGGGAAAGTTGGGGAGGCAGAAGGAGGGTTTCCCACATGGAGGGGCCCCGGCTTGGAAGTGCCGTGACATTGTTCCATGAAGGGCCGCGCTGCCAAGGACGCACTTGGGCTCCAGGACCAATTTCCTCTCGGTGAGAGGCGGCTTCCTGGCCAGGTAGCGAGCTCCCTGCTTCCGAGGCTTTCGGGTCGTCCGGACTGGCCGGCCATTGCTGCCTTCCAGGCTCTAGGAGCCACTCGCCGGGCGCCTCGAGCCGTGGAGGCGGCCCGGGGGGGAGGCCGTGGTTGGGCGCCTCCTCCCCCCGGGACCAGAGCGGGCTGGGGGTCCCCTGAGGGTCCCGAGGCCCCATTGGGACCCACTCTAACCACCGCCTCTTTCCTTCAGGTTTATCATGCCTATTATAAGCCTTTGGAGTTCACTGTGCCCGAAAGAGACTCTTCCCAATGTTACATCAAAGTGAGTAACGGCTGGGGCGCCATCGGTGCCGCCTTATCTGGCCCTAAGGTAATCTGGCCAGGGGCGAGGGGTGCAGGGCGGTCTCCTGCACCTGTTTGGTGAGGGCCCAGGCCCACTCAGCTGGCAGAGGAAGGCGCCAGGCCCAAGCCACCACCATTCAGCTAGGCCATCCCCAAGTAAGCTGACCCTTAAATGTGCCCGTCAAGGATCCTCTGTGCCAGGGGCTGGACGTGGCCTCAGAAAGAGCCCCTCATTGGCCCCGGGCAGCGCCAGGCTGGCATTTTACTTAGGCCGTAGGGAGGGAGATGCAGCCTCCTAAAGGCTCTGCTCAGGCTCAGCCATTGGCTGGGGTCTCCATAGGATGCTGGATTTCCAGCCCTCGGGACCGTGCCCCTGAGCTTTGCAGACCTTGGCCTTCCGGGAAGGGTTGCCCAGCGGGCCCGGAGGGAGCCCTGAGAGCTCGCTCCCCACTCTCTGTCCCCTCGGCCCCGTGAGGGCTTGGGGCCCCATTTGGAAGCGCTCCACGTGGCCTTGTTGCCCAGTGGAACAAAGGGGTGTCACAGGGAAGAAGCGGTGGGACACTGAGACCAGAGGCCGGCCTCGGAAGCCCTGGCAGACTGGGGTGTCCAGCCTGGGCCGTCAGGGGGTCCCATGGGAATAAGGGCCTGGTGGTGGGGGACTGGCTCTCCAGGTGGCTTCTGGGTGACAGCCTGGGCCCTCAGCGACCTCATCTCTAAAATGAGACCGTCAGACATGCCCGAGATCCCCCAAAACCCTTCTCCCCCGTGATCTAGAACCCGAGAATGAATGGGATGCCTTCATGGGTTCCCCAAAAGACAGCTCTTCCTGAGACAACCCAGGTCGGCTGTGATTTCCCAGGGGTCATTCTGGGTTCTAGGGGAGACCCTGTCCTGCTGCTCACGTCCAGTCCTGTAGCGCTTACGGCTCCAGGGGGTGGCCGGGAAGAGGCGCAGGCGCAGGGCTCGGGGAGAGCCGGCCCACGGGGAGCTTGGCATAAAACGGCCAGGCAGCGGAATTCACTCGGCCCAGCCCTGGTCCTGCCCACGGCCTGCCCTTAAGCCGGCAGCCGAGGGTCTCCACAGCCGGGCCCGGGACTCCTGCCCTCCCTGCGGGATCAGTTCCCACCATCACAATCCCGAGCAGGCTGGGCTCCCCCAGGTCCGCGGGCACGAGTGGGTACGTCATCGCCGGCGGGCACTGGGCCGGCCTCAGTGGGACTGGCTTGTTTTCAGATGGTGTGCCAGCGGGAGAGAGAGCAGCAGATCCTCGGGCTCCACTTCATCGGCCCCAACGCCGGCGAAGTCATTCAGGGATTTGCTCTCGGAGTGAAGTAAGTCCAAAAGCGCGCCTGCGGCTCGTCCCGAGCGGTTCCGAGGCTCCGGCGCAGAGCCGCCTCGGCTTGGCAGCGCCGCAGTCGGAAAGCCCCGGGCTTCATACGCTTTTATGTCGCATTAGGCGCATTTTCAGCAAAAACCCTTCAGGCCTTTGTGAAGATCCCCCAGGTTTAGTCCCCGAAGATCCCGGCTTTCTTCTTCAGCCAAATCTTATTTGGCCTCCCCCAAAATCCTTTTGAGTGCCCCCCACCCCCCACAGCTGCCTTGGGGGATCCCGGAAGAGGCCCCCAACATGGCAGGGGGAGGGGCGCCGCTCCAGAACCTTTGATGGAAGCAGACCTTGAGACCACGTCCTTGCGACGCGTGTCTGGAGGCCTCCCACATGGGCCGGGCCGGGCCAGTGGTCAGGAGCCTGGCGGGGCTTTCCCAGGGGCAGTGGCAAGCATGCCACAGGCAGCCACCGGGCCCTTCTGCGGCAGCCGCCGGCACGGCCCTTTCTTGGCCCTTTCACCCAAAGAGCCCTGGGAAGGGGGCCGCTTGCTGTGACATATGCCCCGGGGGGGCGGTCCTGAGCAGCCGGGCCGGCCCCAAGGCTGCCCCCAAGATCCTCCAGTGTGACAAAGAAGGGGCCGGTCTGCAGAGGCTGCGGGGCCTGGGGAGCCTACTCCCGAAGCTTGGGGGGGGGTAGGCCCTGAGCCAGTTTACAAATAGGATTTTGTCTGATCAAAATCCATAAAGGGGTGCCGCCCTTGGGCCCCCCGGCCCCCACTTCCTTAAGGCCTGATTAACAAGCATGGGCTGAGGGGCCGCCTGAGTTGTGGGAAGTTAAAGCATTTTTTCTGAAGAAGGCCCCGCTAGCCAGAGGTGGCCTTCCTCGGGGCCCAGGCCCACACACTGGGCCTTGGGGCCCAGGCCAGGACCAGACACAGGGCCTCAGGGCCTAGACCCACACACAGGGCCTCGGGGCCCAGGCCTGGGCCCACACACGAGACCTCGGGGCCCAGGTCCAGGCCCACACATGGGGCCTCGGGGCCCAGGTCAGGGGCAGACACGGGGCCTCGGGGCCAGTTTTCTTGGTGGTTTGGGCAGCGGTGTAGAGCACGTGGTGATTGCTCAGTCAATCAGCAGGTCTTGATGGGGCACTTGGTCTGTGCACCCAGTGCTGCCCCCAAAGGACTCACAGCCCAGGGGGTGGTGAGTTAATCCCCGGGGAGACGGGAAGTCGCCACAGGCATGACCGCCCCCTGTCCTCGTTCTGCCGCGGGCACGTGGGCTCCCTCCAGGGGAGGTTGGCCTTGTGCTCGTGCTGGGGGCAGGAGAGACCGAACCTGGGGGGGCACAGACATGGCCCCCAAACCACATGTTTGCAGGGTCTCTTGTGGAAGAGCCCGAATTACAGAGGGAGGCCCCAATAGAGACGCTGGGAGGAGGAGGGGAGTCTGGGCGGGGGGCAGGGGCCATGCGGGTCTCTTGTGGGAAGGCTGCAGACCCTTGCAGAGCCCTCCCAGTGTGGGCAGGACAGCCTTGGGCACTGGCAGCTCCCCTCCCCCGGGGTAAGCCTCCCACTTTCCCCTACAGCCCTTCAGGGTGTCGGGGGGTCTTGGAGGGGCTGAGTGAGGCTGGGTTGGTCTGGTCCTTCTGGAAAACACTCGAGTCACTGAGAAGAGGGACTTAAGCCTTCCGTACCCTCTGACCCTGAGGAGGCCGGCCTCCAGATATCCCGAAGCAGCCCTCACAGCGGTTTTTGCTGTGGTCACGGTGACCTGGGAGGAAAGCGGGGGTCCTTGGGTTGGGGGCACCAAGCAAAGCAGGGCCCGGGAAGGAGGGGCAGGGGAGGCGGCTCAGCCCCTGGTGAGCAGAGCGTTGTCCCCGGCCGTGGGCGGCTGCTGGGGGCTCTGGGCTGGGAGCGACCCCTGATGACCACGTGGGATGTCCAAGGGAGGTGGGGTGCGTGAGGAGGACCCGAGTGGCCTTGGCTCCCGATGGCTGGGGCAGGCTGGGGGTCAGGAAGATCAGGAAACGCAGGTGGCGCGGCGGAGGAGCCGGGCTGGGGGCGGACCCCGGGGGGCCCCCATGGCTCCACCTCCAAGGGCCGGGGCCCCAGTGTCTGGCTCCTTTCGCCAGGTGCGGCGCCACGTACTCCCAGATGAAGAAGACGCTGGGCATTCACCCGACCGGCGCCGAGGAGGTGGTCAAGCTGTGGATCACGAAGCGCTCGGCCCTGCCGGCGACCGTCACGGGCTGCTGAGGCTAGGCGCCCTCCCTGGATGAGCCCGGAGCACCCAGCGCCCCCCGCCGGCCGCCCGGCAGCTTCCTTTGCCTCTGAGCCCCCCACCCCACCCGGATCCGTCCCCACGTGCACCTGTGGTCTGGTACCTGAGGTCAGTAGGGCAGGTGGGGGCCCCCAAGGGGGGGAGGGGGGACCCCTGGTGAGGGGGAGTGGGGGGCCCCTGGCGAGGGCGGGGGGGCTTGGGCCCCTGCCAAGGGTGGGTGGGGGGATCTTGGGTGTCTGTCCCCGGGTCCTCTCCGAGCATCTGCCCCCTCCCCGGGGGGCCTCCTGTCGCTGAGCGGGCCAGCCCCTCCCCAGAGATCTCCAGAGTTTGCCCCCACATGGGGGCCGTGGCCCCGCCGCGCCCCCAAGCCTGCTCCCCCTTTTCCCCTTGGAGCTGCCAAAGGGAGAGCCCCCGTCCGGAGCCGGTCCCCCAACTGTCCAGGAGGGGGAGATGCTGCCTCACTTGTGGTGCGACCGGCTCATCCAGGGAGGCTCAGCCTGGCCGGGAACGTTCTCTGGGGCGGCTAGGCCCGTCCTTAGGCCACAGGTCCAGGACCCCACGCCTGCGGCCCTTCTGGGCCCTCCCTCAGCGGCCAGCGGCTTTGGGCAGGGTGAGATCAGGGGGCAGGGGGCAAATAGTCTTCAGGGACCTTTTTCTTTAGGGAACAGGGATTTTTGGTTAGGGTCCAGCTTCTGCCTTCTCCCCCCTCCTCCCCACTCCCTCTCTCTTCCCCCCCTCGTCTTCTTCCACCTTCTCCCCTGTCCTCCTCTTCTCCCTCCTCCTCCTCTTCTGCCCCCCTCCTCTTCTCCCTCCTCCTCTTCTTTCCCCCCTCCTCTCCACCTCCCCTCCCCTCCCCTCCTCCCGGTCCCCCTCATCCTCCGCCCCAACTCCTCCGAGTGCAGGCCTGTCACCACGAGGCCTGTGAGCCGCGGGGGCCTTTAGGTGAGAACAGAATTCCTCAGGAAATGCGGGGTTCGCCGCGGGCGTCCCCCGTCTGGCAGATAAGATCCCGCCCTCAGTCCCCGCTGCCCAGCCACCCGCCAGCGTGGGGATCCGTGTTGGCTTCCTGGAAAGCCACCGCTCCCTGCGTGGAAGCGCTTGGGAAAGGGGGTCCCATCCCTCCCTTTCCCAGCCGCCCCCGGCCAAGCGCCCGTATCGCCTTTGATACACAAAAGCAGAGGACATCCTGAGGAAACGCCGGCCCAACATGGAGCGCTTTGGCCAGGGCCCCAGACTGAAGGGAACGCTCGGGTTCTTTTGCAGTGTTTTTCCAGCCCCGAAACGTCCTGGCGCCCGGGACGGCGGTGGGAACGGAAGCGGCTCTTGGTTTTGGCGGCGGAGACGTGGCCGTGAGGAACGTGGACGGCCTTCGGCTCCGGGCTTGTCCTCCGGGCCCTGGCGGGCAGAGGCCCAGAGTGACGGGGCCCGGGGCCCGGGGCCGGGGGACTCGGCGGAGTTCTCGAGGACTCATCGTTGGTGACGACCGCGGCCCGTTCCCGCTGCAGAACCGGGATCCGGCGCTCACGTAGCCAGAGACGGTTTCTCGGATCAGAGGAAGGAAGGCCGGGAGCCCCTTCCCCCATCCCCGGCCCCGCTCGCTTCCCGGCCCATCGCTGTGTGCTCCTCCAGGGATGGCGCTCCGCCGCGGAACCGCCCGCGTGCTGTGCACCTGCGGGACGGATGCCCGCAGCCCCTGTGTGTGTCCGAATGCCAGACCATGACGAGTTGCACAGAAACCCCCCCGTGGGCCGTGCAGCTCCGAGCCCCCCTGGCGTTCTTGTGTGTGCGAGGGAGACCCTCGGCCCTCCTAAATAAAGAGGATGTTTTATTCCCCGCTGTGGCTGCTCCCCTCGAGATCCGGACGAGGGGCCCAGGGGGGCGCGAGGCAGGGGGGAGGGGGCTTCTTCCCGGGCCCGGGGCATTGCTGGATGTGGCGAGCGCTCCATGGTGGGCCCATGGGACAGACGGTCCGACCCTTCCGACCTGGGGCCCACGGGACAGATGGTCCAGCCCGGGGCCCAGGCTGCCCGTGCGAGCCATCCATTTTCCAAGCAGCCACATATGAGAATTGTCATCGGGCCGGCTTGGGCCGCCGACGGGTGACAGGAGAAAGGGAGGCTGCGAGTCAGCGCCGGCTCTGCCCGGCTCCGAGGGGACCCCCCCAAGGCCCGCGCCCCGGGCGGGCACTGCCGCGGGCAGACGGGGAAGGCTCGGGCTTCGCCGGCAGCGGGCCGGGAAGGCGAGGGCGGGGGGCGGGGTGGGGAGAAGCGGGGGAAACCACAGGCTTTGTTCCCGAGTGGCAGGCAGAAGATTTGGGGTAATTACTTTAATTGGTTTGAGTGTTGGAGTAGGCCTCTCCACTCTCTGGCAGGTACCTAATTACGCCCATTGTGCGCTCAAGTCAATATTGTCAAGCCATTCTCCCCGCTAATCCTCCGCATTGAGGGTTGATGGGCCGGGGGAAATCCTCCCTTGGGCGGCTCGGTGTGGGCCCCGTCAGTCAGCTCGCCCTGGCGGCGGGGCCCAAAAACAACAGCGCACGGCCGCCGGGCCCGCGCGGATGGGACCCTACTTGTCGGGGAACAAAGGCGAGCCTCCTCCTCTCTGGCGGGGAGACACGTCAGGAGAAAAGCCCGGGCCCGGGAACTCCCAGCCCCGGCCCGCTCTCCAATGAAGACGCCGAGCCGACGCGGACAAGTCAAATAACCAGATTAGCGCGGCGAAAAACACATGGGGGCCAGAGGGTCGGGGGGGGGGAGGCGGGAGGAGCCCCCATGGGGTCGGCCCTGCCCCGGCAGAGCCAGCACCGGCATGCGGAGGGACGGGGGGGGGGGGGAGAACTCGGAAAGCAGCCGGGTTCTGCTCGCTTCTGAGCAAGAAGCACATCAGGCCAGGGATGCTCGGGGGGGGGGGGTTGCTCGGACGGATCCCCCCGCCCCCCACCAGGTCAGAGCATCAAGGGAGGGGGCTGGAGGAGGCCCGAGCCCCCCTGCGTTTACACAAGAGGAAGCTCGGGTCCTGGGACAGCGATCGGTTTGCCCCCGATCACCGAGGTGACAGAAGATGGGTGGGACTCGTGCTCTTCCACACCGGGACTCCTCCCCGGCGTGAGAGTCAGAAATGAGTAAGAGCTGGGGGATGGACCCCGGTGCGCCAGCGGCCACAGTTCACCCTTGAGCCCTCGAGGCGGGGATTCCCCGTTGCCTCTTCTGGGCTTGGCAGAATGCCTGGTATACAGCAGGCGCCTCATAAATGTGCGTTGTTTTGATTGAGGCCTAAGGAAATTACTCAGACCACACAAGCAAAGCTGCTGGCGACAGCCTCGGCCGGCTTCTCCCGTCAATCAGCCCGGCGGCTTGTCGGGACCACCCCCCACCAAAACTCTGTGTGTGTGTGTGAGAGACGTGGATGTACCTGAGAGAGGCGGGTCTGTCTGTGTGTGTGTACCAGTGTGTCTGTAGCCGTGTGAGTTACATGTGTTTTACATCAAGTGTATAGACATGTACTTGAGGATATACGTGTGTCTGTGTGAGTGGATCTGTGGGTGTAGTTGTCTGTTTCACATGTACATGGAAGTACCTGGATACACGTGTGCGTTTGTATGTGTCCATGTGAATATATGGGTGCATGTATATGGAAATACTTGAGTGTTTGTGTCTGTATTTATGTCTCTTTCACATGTATATGTGTGTGCCCGAACACATGTATGACTTTGTGTGCGTGCGTCCTTGTGAGCGTGCATGTACACGGATGTAACCGAGCACGCATGTGACTTGTATGTGTCTATGGCACATGTGCATGCATGTACCTAAGCATGCACGAGAATTGTGCGTATCTCTGTACATGCATGTGCCCACCTGAGCATGTGTGTGTGCATGTCTGCAGCACATGCACACAGATGTACCCATGTGCAGGTGTGTGTCTATGTACATGTGTGTATCCTTATGTGTGCATGTGTGTTTGTGTCTGTGTAGATTGAGTGTGTCTGTGTGCATGCATGTATCCTGCGTGTGTGCGTGTTCATGTCTGCAGCATGTGTACATGGATGCACCTGAGCACAGGTGCTATTTGTATGTCTATGTGCATGTATGTATCATGTGCATGTGCATGTGTGTTTGTGTCTCATAAATTGTGCATGTGTGCACGTGTGTCGTGTGTGCATCCATGTCTGCAGCACGTGTACACGGATGCACCTGAGCATACATGTGCGCCTGTGTGTAGGGATCTGTGGGAGTCGGAGGGAGGTGCACATCTGTATGAATGTATCTGGGGGGGGAGATGTGCAGGCCAGTGGTTTGTGCCCACTTCCATTCAGACGCCCTCTCATCTCTGGGCAGATGGACCGTGGCGTGTCTCATGACCCCTGAGCTTATGCCAGGGGCCCCACTTGGGGCACTGGCGCCTCCTCCGAGTCCCCCCCCCCCGTCAGAAGGCTGCCGGAGGGAGAGGCGCCCGGGCTGGGCTGGCCAGGGGTCTTCCTCCCGCTCCCCGTTCCTCTTCCTGTCCCAGCCTCCGTGCTGCTTCTCGTGCTTGATTACCCAGAGGCAGTGTGTCCCCTGTCTCGTACCCCCGCCAAATGTGGGTATGGGGAAGGCGGGGGGCTTCTCTCTGGGACAAAGGAAGGCCCCCCTGAAGGAGCCTTTTCGTTCCCCAAAGCCACTTCCGCCTCTTCTTCCCCTTTTAGTTCCGGGCCCAACTTGCCGAGGTCAGCAAGGATTTCTCGGCCCCTCTGGGCCCATCTTACACAAGAATATTCCCGGCGGGGCTGGCCCTGGATCGCCCCCGGCGCCCTTTCCCCGCCGTGGCGGCCCCTCCCTCACCAGGTGGAGCCCCGACCTTTGCCTTTGACCTTGGACCGGCTGAGAAAAGGCCCCCATAGCACACGGGGACCCAGCCCGGCCCCCGGAGCCCGAGGCCGGCCAGAAGGCTCCCTTCCACAGCCTGGCCGCGTCAGCCATGAATCCAATGGGAAAAGTGGGTTCTCCCTGCGGGGGGGAGGAGAAGCGGCGGGGACGGGGTCATGTCCCGACAGGGTGCCCGCCCAGCTGCCAAGGGGAGGCCCGGGAGTCGAGCCTGTCGGAGCCGGCATCTCCCAGGAAAATGGGCTCCCAGCCCACGGGCTTTGGCTCGGCTGCACCGGCCCGGCCGGGGCGGGCAGGGAGGACGGGCGGGGGAAACCGAGGCTCTGCCCGCAGGAAGCCTGGGCCAGGCCCTGCCAGGCACAGAGCCCGGGTTCTCACATGCCTCTTAGATGGATGGGGGTGTTTGCCAGCTGCCTGTCTTAGTTTGGGAGGAAGGGCAGAGGCTGCAGGGGGAGTCCAGACTGGACTTTGGCCTCTTGGGGGCCTCTTGGACCTCAGGGAGCCTCTCAGGGGCCTCTGGGAGCCTCTTGGTCCTTGGGAAGCCTCTTGGGGACCTTGGGGGCCTCTTGGACCTCTGGGAGCCTCTTGGTCCTTAGGGAGCCTCACAGGTGCCTCTTGGACCTCAGGGGCCTCTTGGTCCTTGGGGAGCCTCTCGGGGGCCTCTTGGACCTCGGGGGGCCCTGTAGCTCAGGCCGCCACGATCTCGAGTGACGAGCCCCTGGATTTCTCGCGAGCCACCGCGGGCCGTGGGCCCGGCCGTGGGCAGCTTTGGGTAACTGGCGTCGAGGGCAGCCCCAGCCACTGACCGGCTGCGTGACCCTGGCCTGCGTCTGCCTCCGTTTCCTCACTGAGAAAGCGGGCATGAGGGCAGCAGCTGTTTCTCAGGGCACTTGTCAGGGCCCAGTGGGCCCCATTGGGGAAAGAGCCTTGCAGGCGTGGCGGCGCCCACCCTCAAAATGCTGTCGAGGGCCACGATCCGCGCTTTATTAGAGTTAACTGTGTGACCCTAAGCGAGTCCCTCAAACTCGTTCTGCCTCAGTTTCCTCCTCTGTAAAATGGGGCTGTTGCGAGGCCAGAATCCGAATCGTCACTTGTCAGTAGGAGCGCGGTGCCCGCTCAGGAGCCGCGGCCGTCGCCATGCTCGTCAGTGAAGCGGTTTTGCCTTAAGCTGAGCTCGTTCCCAGAATCCCCGGGCGCTTTTTTGCTCTTTTACACCACTTTCCCTTCCCCTGTCACCCCCCACAACGCCCCCTCCCATGTGACAAAGGAAAGGTCAGGCCAGACAAACCGGCGGAGGAAGACGGCCAACGGCGCAGGCAGCGTTCCGCCTCCGTCGCCCCCCACCTCTCCGCTCGGATGCCCCCCCTCGTCTCTGGGTCTGCTGTCCGGTCGGGAAGGAGAGGAGCGGGTTCCTTGATGGGAAGGGGGAGCTTCCTTCTCTTCCCGGACAATGGTCCCGGCCCGATGCTGGGCTGTGACCCTGACCCAGTCCCGCTGTCCATGGGGACGGTGCTGTCCCCCGCTTGAGGTTCCCCAAATGAGCCAGCGCCCCCCGGGGGCTTCTGCAGCAATTACAGAGCCGAGGACCGCCAGCCCTGGCGGGGACGGAGAGATGGGGGGGCCCGATGAGACCCCGGAGGCCCGGGACGGCACCGGGCACACACAGGCCTTCCCTCTGAACCAGGGGCGCCCTCCTGGGTGTCTGCCCGCCCCGGCTCCGTCCCATCATGTGTCCCTGCATGTCTGCGTGGAAAACTGCCCCCGCGCTCCCGGAACCTGCAATTAGCCTCCCCCGGCTGCTCGCAGGCCGGATAATTGCAGAGATTGGGCAATGGTGCCAGGGAGCAGCGCTCAGCTTCTGGCGCGCCCGCCCGCCTCGGTGTTCCCGTAAAGAAAATGGGGGCAGCGACAACTGCTTCTTCCAGAGGGGGCCGGACCGTGACCTCTGCTCCCTGGGTCGCCTTCCCCTCCCCTGCACGGCACCCCCAGAGCCCTCCATCTGCGGACCCCCCAGGCCCCCGTTCTCCTCCTTGGCTCCCCGGCTGGATCCACCCCCAAGGATCCCACGGCTCAGAGGACGTCCGGCCCCACCTCCATCATGACAGACAAGGAAACTGAGGCAAGAAGATGGGCGGGGAGGTGCCCGAGGGCCCGGGAATTAGGGGCCCGTGTCCTTTCCGCTGCTGGCAATCTGGCAGCCCCGGCCCACCTCTGGAGCAGGCGGAACGGGCAGGGGGCCAGGGCAGGGCCAGGGGAGGGAGGGAGGGGAGCCCCATCTGCAGCTGGGCCCTCGAGGACACGGGGAGTCAGAGTGACCAAGGACGCCGCGGCCCGGCCTCACTGAAGCATGGCCAAGGACGGACGCCCGGCCGGCCCCGAGGGCCTCGCGGCCTTGGGAGACCAGAGCCCGGGCAGGGCGGCTTTGAAGCCGTCCATCAGCCTTATCTTCTGTGTGCACGGAGCCTCCGCGCCCCCTCCCCTTTTTCTGCCTCCCCCCCCCTCATGCTCTGCTTCTGCTTCTCTCAGTCTCTGTCTCTCAGTCTCTCTTTCTCTTTCTCTCCATCTCTCTCTCTACTTTTCTGTTTCTTTGTGGGTGTGTCTCTCCATGTCTTTCTCTGTCTCTCTCCTCTCTGTCTCTCTGTCTGTCTCTGTCTGTCTG
>JAJPUD010032434.1:0-11922 GCA_023553655.1 Myrmecobius fasciatus
TCTTGTAGATAGGATTTTTCTTGCATAACTTCTCAAGCATTTCAACATTATTAACATGTAGTGGACTTCCTGCCATCTAGGGAGGGGAGGGGACTGGGGGTAAAATTTGTATTGGAAAGCTTTGTAAAGATCAAGGTTGGGGAACTACCCATACATATGTCATACAAATAAGAAGCTTAAAATAAAAAAAAAGAAAAAGAAAAGAAAAAAACTTTTTAACTTAATATAATAAAAATTATTAATTTTGCATTTTATAATGTACTCTAGTTTTTCTTTGGCCATAAATTTCTTCCTTCTCTGCAGATCTGAAAGATAGATAATTCTTTGTTCTTCTAATTTACGTATACTATCACTTTTTATGTTTAAACCATGAGCCTATATCATCCTGGTATGGGATATTATGGTGTGAGTCAATGTCTAGTTTCTGCCATACTATTTTCTAATTTTCCAACAATTTTTGTTAAATAGTAAGTTCCTATCCCAGAAGCTGGGGTTTTGGGGTTTATCAAACACTGGGTTACTATAGTCTTTGACTATTGTGTGTTGTGAACCTAATCTACTCCACTGATCTACTACTCTATTTCTTAGCCAGTAGCAAATGATTTTCATGACTGCTTTATTATATAGGCCTGGTACAGCAAATATAATTTAGGTCTGATACAGAAAAGCCCAGTATTTTATATAAAAACAAGATAGTTTCACCCAAAAGATTATGAAAGTTAGGGTACAGAGAGATGATATGATATAAGCAGAAGCTTGTGTATGTTATCCTGGGATGCCTGTGGAACCAGTTGATTCAATAAGTTTGGGATTTAAAAACACTAATGACATGAGGTCAAATTTCAGTACTTCAATTTAGTTTATTGTGATCCTAAGCAAGGGAGATAACTTTTCTATACCTCTATTTTCACATTTGTAAAATGAAGGGGTTGGAATAGATAATCTCAAAGTTCTATTTCTGTTGCATATTTATATTCTATCATCCCAATTCATCTACCCTCGCATCAAATTAAGAGTATAATAATTCAGGAGATTACACAGTAGTAATTTCCCTAGTGCCCTGGGTTGACCTAACTAATAATAATCTTCAGCCAGTATCAAAGTTTCTCTGTTTCTGCTGTAAAGTCCTATTCTATGACCTTCAACTGCAGTGCTTTTCATGCTTCCTAATCTATAATGGCTTTGTTGCTCTTAAACAAGTCTAAGGGGAGATGATCAAAGAGGTGGTGGTAAATTGAATTGCCCAATATATGCTGCCTCCTATCTTTCTCCAGGTACCTTGCTGCTCCAACGAGGCTAAATTACTTCCAATTTATCTCCAGTTGGTAATAGGAAATTTCAAAGAGAAACTGAAAAAGAATCCTAAGTTCATCTAGACATTGATGTAATATGTACACCAAGGGAAGTGTTGCAATGAAAATGCAAGATATAAAATATACATAAACACATACATGTGCAGTTTTGTCTTTTGAAATTACAAATTGTTCTCTGAGCTGGAGGAGATGAAAAGGTTTCAAAATTAAATTGTCATGCTCTAGTTAATTTAGAATGATAGAATCTCAAGACACAGGAAATAAGCTAGTAAAGATATAAGCAAGGGAGAAAATGTTGAGTATTGGCAGTCAGGTAGAGGAGAAGAAATCCTGAGAAGTGCATGAGTTGAAGATGAGGAAAAATGGGGGAAGTTGAGGATAGGTACCTTTATATCACTGGAATGATACAATATATTCCAGATAGTTTTATGTATCACTGACCAAGATTTTTGAAAAAAAACTATGGACAAATATGCAGACACTAATATATGGGAAGAATCTATTCCTGAGGAATAAGGCTTTATGGTATCTGATAATCCCATAACATGAGAGATTGAAGATTAATGTATCTAGATATAACATAGCAATTACAAACTGTGCAAATTTACTAGGGTACCTTTTGAAGAAATTGAGAAAATTCACAAGATTATTTAAACCACAAGAATTATAGGAACCAAATCATTTCAAGTTTCATTAAAAAAAAATCAAGAAATAGGGTCTAATTTATTTTTATGAGATAGGACATCTAAAAGTTAAGGGAAAAACAGTAATGGGTTCATTTTAAGAGACTACATACAAAGGAATAAATCTTATAAAAAGTAAAACTGTGAATTATAGACAAGTCACTTAATTGCTCTGATTGACATTAGTAAATTATCATCTGAAAAGAAAAAAATATAGAGACTAAATTATCTCTAAGGGCCTTTTCATCTTAAATTCTGATCTTATATAATCTTATTTTTAAAAATCTCATAAAGTGGGGAGAAAACATAGGTATCACCAGGACTTAATACAGTTTATATAATAAGTACTAAATAAATACTTGCTCATTTATTGATTAAAATATCTCAATTAGAGAGAAAATGTCAACTACAGAAATCAAAACAAAAACACAATATTTTAGTGACTGAATGGTTTTGCCTTGGAGTTCAGAAGTTAAAAATATCAACTTCTTTGAATTTGTATGTCTCCCTGTGGGGCAGGTCCACTCCTCTGAATTGTTTTATCCTTGTTTTTGTTTGTTTGGGGTTTTGTTTTGTTTTTCTGTAAATACTTTTAGAACACCTACTCCAAGATTTAGATGCCTTTCCTCCTTTTAAAAACTTCTTTGTCCAACAAGTGGAAAAATCCTATCTCAGGAGGAGTTCATGATGCAATGTGATTCAGAGTTTTAAGGGTCTAGGTAAACAATTACCATACTACCAGAAGTACAGCGAATCACAGCTTCCCTTTCATAAAGACCTACATAACGACCCCTAGATAAAAATAACTCCCAAGTAAATATGCTCTGGTATAAAAAAATCTTAAACTCAGAGGTCTGGAAATAGTTATCACTCTAAAAACTCACACCTGATTTTCAGGAAAAGGAAGGAAAAGGGAGGAAATTAAGCTAAACTAAGAGTGGTTGGTTCTTTGTCAGGGTCCAGGCCTACAGCAGTCGATATATCATCAAAAACAACAACAAAAATTACCTAAAACCACAAATGCATTGGGGCTTGTGAAAAAATTTTTAAAATTAAAAACAACAACAATAATAATTTATCTTTATTTTATTAATGTAGCAATAGTATCAGGATTTGGTATTTATTATTATAGGATATTTCTGAATGAGAAAACTTCTTATATTTAAACAAAGTTGAGACTTAGAAATTTGCTTAGTGGTATGAAGTTAATTTGCCCAGGAACACAAAATTAATATATGTTTGAAGCAGAACTTTAATTTGTCTTCCTGGATCTAAAACCACATTACTCCCTACACTGACCTGTCTCTCCCAAGTAAGAATGTGTAAAGAGTAAAGATAAAGAAGATCTTCATTTTGGAAAAGTCCTATGTTATCATATTGCAAAGAGAAGGCAAAACCACTCAATTTAGTTTGTTTCTTTTCAGCCAGAATTATCTTCAAACAAGAATTTAAAAAGACTGAAGAATCTAAGCAAAGAATTATAGACTTAGATGATAAGTGGGCTCAGAGTTCAATTCACCAAAAAAATTAAATTTCATGATGCTAAAAAATATTGTACTTTTAGGATAGAGCCTCATCACCTCACAAATAAAAGAGTGCAATAGCTTTCTGTTTGGGTTTCTTGTCTCATGTCACTCTCTACTAACATTTATTTCCACCAACTTTTCAAATTGACATTTCTAAAGCAAAAATATGACCATATCATATTTCCACTATTACATAAACCACAATAGTCAATTATTTCCAAGATGAAACAGAAAAACTTGTTTGTCTTTTAAATCTATCATAAAATATTTTGTTTTACATCTTCCTTTCCTCCCAATGTCCTCTTACAAGTAAAACTATAGTCTCTTTTTTCTTTCTTGCCCAATTCCCTAAACTTCGCGACTGTTCTTTTTATCTGACTATTATCCATGCCTGATTTGTTTCCCATTTTTCTATTTCTTATACTCCAGATTTACTACAGGCCCCATATAAAATCTTACCACTTGCAAAAAAACTTTCCAATATCCTTAATGCCATTTCCTTCTCTCTGTTGATAATCTCCAATTTATCTCATATATAACTTGCTTGTTTACAGTTGTTTACATGTTGTCTCTCCATTATGTTAAAAACCCCTTAAGTACATGACATCCCCCTTTTTTACTGCCAGTGAGTAGTACTATGCCTGAAACATAACATCCATTTAATAACTGTTTGTTCTTATTTACTCAGCTTTAGTCTCAGAATAAACTATTATTTCAGAAGGCATTTATGTTGTGCTGCCCGATGTATATTTGAGTCATGACCCCAGATGAGACCAACAGAGCTCGAGGCATTTTCTAATTTTCTAAATTATCAATCATTTGTATCAATCCAATATCAATCAAGCCATTTATTTTTTGTAATGGAAAGAAATTGGAAATTGAGAGGATGTCCATCAATTAGGGAATAGCTGAATAAATTATGGTATATGAATATAATGAAATATTATTGTTGTATAAGAAATGTTGAACAGAATGATTTGAGAAAAGCCTGGGAAAATGTGTATGAACTGATGCTGAATTAAGTGAACATAACCAGGAAAACATTATACCCAGAAACTATGATACTCTTAATTCTTCTCAACAATGAGGTGATTCAAAGCAATTCCAATAAATTTGGGACAAAAAATGCCATCCACATCCATAGAGAACTATGTAGTCTTAATATGGATCTAAACATAGTATTTTTACTATTTTGTTGTTGTTGTTGTTGTTTTCTTTCTTGTAGTTGTTCCCTTTTTGGTCTGATTTTTCTTGCACAATGTGACAAAAACAGAAATACATTTTAAAGTATTGTACATGTATAACTTTTATCAGATTACTTCCTGTCTTGGGGAGTAAGATTAGAGGGAGTAAAGGAGGATGGGTGAAAAAATTTGAAACACAAAATCTTATAGAAATGAACATTAAAAATTATATTTACATGTATTTAGAAAAGTAAAATACTATTGAGAAAATAAATTAAATTCCTATCCTTTCATTTCTTCTTTTGCCTTCATACTATATTATTTCAGTCTCAAGCCTCTCAGTACTCATTCTTTTCTATTATTCCATTATCATTGCTCTGGTCTCATTTTCCTGTTTTCATGGTCTTAAACTTATGGCTGTTTGGTTCATACATATTCTATTTTTTAACCTTAAATTCTTTTTTCCACTTGAATTGTCTAAATATCATCTCTTCCATTACCTTCATCTGCTGTGTCCAATATTCCTACCTAATTGCCTCCCTCTTTTTCTACTTTCTCCCTATTCAAATTTCAATTCAGTTATGACAGATGTGCATCTTATAAATTTGTGCTATTTAATCCCTATTGGGAACTCAGGATTCGAGGATATTCACTTAGGTCTTTCTTGGTTGGCATCTATATTTTAGACAAAATTACGGAATCTACAATTGTACAGTGGTAAAAATACTGCATTTAGAGTCAGGAAAACAGAAGTTTAAATGTGTGCTTAGAATCTTACCAGCTGTGTAACTGTTAAGCACTTCACTTATATCAGCCTCAGTTTCCTCCTGTGCAAAAATGAGGATAATATTTCCTTCTCAGAATTATGAGAATAAAATAAGATTATATTTCTACAAAACTTCACAAACTTGCTCAAAAAACTTAAGCTTTTATAGTTAGTATGAATTTTATCAGGCAAAACTGTGGAGTGAATGCATTATGAGTATGACAAGTAGTCTCTTTAAATGCATGGAAGTAGGAGACGATAACAAGAAATTAAACAATTTCCATTTTGAATTACATGAAGGATATTTGAAAAAAAACATAAATTGATTGAAAGGCTACATTAGTTAGACTTTAATCTGCTATTCAATGCTAAGATTCTGAAGAACAGTGTCATACAATGGAGAAAAAATTAATCATACCGCCCTAAAAATGAGTTCAAATCTCACGTCCAGCATTTATCAGCACTCTGACCTTGTGAAAGGCATTTAATTTTAGATCTCTGTCAGTTCCAAGTATTCAATGCTAAAAGCCTAATATTCAAGTCCAAACCGCATTACCAAGGGCCCTAATTTCCTGTTCCTGTAAAGCATAACCTATTTTTAAAATCTTTCTTTAAGCATCAAAAATATAAGATATAATTGTTTTTCCTTTCTTCCCCGTAGTCTATACGCACTGAGTTTCCATCAATGGGACTAGAAGTACCCCTAAAGCTAACTTTTTTTGGAGATAAACTCTAAAATTCCAGTATTTTGCTACCAATTTCAAAATTTGTGTATTCCTTTGGTTAAAGCACACTAACTAGGCAAATCTCTTTTTACTGCTGCTCTATCTACTTATCACAAATCACAAATGCAAAAGCTTTTCCAAAGACTTTGTCCATTTTGTAGTGTTTTAACAATATTGAACATATCCCATCTTTCTAAAATTCACTCTTACTCTAGATTCAAAGGTAGCGCACGTCTGGATATTCCTCATCATTTTTTTTTCTTTTCCAATTATCTAGTTTTAGTTACTCTTTAAAGCACTTGATAAGGTCTATCTTTGATTTCTTTCTGGATCTACATTCTTTCTCTTAGTTCTGTGAAGTTGGGTTTAAGAAAACTTATATGCAGGTTATCTATATCTATATCATTTCAATACTGACCTCTTTTCTCAACTTCAAAGAAACATTTCATTTGTCTTAAGATTTCTATTCCTTCTTTCCACTTGCATTTAAAATTCAACATTTCCAAAAGCAAGCTTATTATATTTTCTCATTAATTTTCTTCTCTTTTTGATTTTACTATTTCTGTCAGTGTCATTGATATTTATGGCATCTCCCACATTTGAAATATTTGGATTAATCTTTGGTTCTTTGAGCTACATCATATCTTATATTTAATCACTTAGCAATTTCTGTTGCAAGACTATGTTTTCAGGCCTCATTTCTAAAATATATAGAGAATTGTCTCATATTTATAAGAATTCAAGCCATTCTCCAATTGATAAATAGTCAAATAAATAGTCAGATAATTTTCAAATGATGAAATTAAAACTATTTCCAGTCATATGAAAAGGTGCTCCAAATCACTATTGATCAGAGAAATGCAAATTAAGACAACTCTGAGATACCACTACACATCTGTCAGATTGGCTAAGATGACAGGAAAAGATAATGATGAATGTTGGAGGGGATGTGGGAGAACTGGGACATTGTTGGTGGAACTGTGAATGGATCCAACCATTCTGGAGAGCAATTTGAAACTATGCTCAAAAAGTTATCAAATTGTGCATACACTTTGACCCAGCAGTTTTTCTATTGGGCTTATATCCCAAAGAGATCTTAAAGAAGGGAAAGGGACCACCTGTGCAAAAATGTTTGTGGCAGCCCTTTTTGTAGTGGCAGGAAACTGGAAAATGAATGTATGCCCATCAATTGGAGAATGGCTAAATAAATTATTGTATATGAATGTCATGGAATATTATTGCTCTGTAAGAAACAACCAGCAGGATGGTTTCAGAGAGGCCTTGAGAGACTTGCATGAACTGATGCTGAGTGAAATGAGCAGAACCAGGAGATCATTATACACAGCTACAACAAGACTCTAAGATGATCACTTCTGATGGACATGGCTCTCTTCAGCAATGAGATGTTCCAGTTGTTCAGTGTTGAAGAAAGCCATATACACCCAGGGAGAGGCCTGTAACATCTGAATGTGGACCACAACATAACATTTTTCATGCTTCCTATTGATGTTTGCTTACATTATGTTTTCCTTCTCAGATTTTCCTTATAAGTCCAATTTTTCTTGTGCAGCAAGATAAATGTATAAATATGTATACACCTATTCAATTTGTCAAGTATTTTAACATAATTAACATGTATTAGACTTCCTGCCATCTAAGGGAGTGGATGGGAGGACGAAGGGAAATATTTGTAACAGAAAGCTTTGCAAGGGTCAATGATAAAAAAAAATTACCTATGCATATGCTTTTCAAATAAAAAGCTTTACTAAAGAAAAAAAGATCTTATTTTCACTTATTCCTTTCTATCACCCTAATAACAAACTTAGTAATTAGTTTCCCTTCCTCCAATATTTTGCCTTAGATTCATTATTCCAACTATTGCCAGTCTTTCTAATATTCAGATATGGCCATCATTTTTGTACTGAAAATAGCAAAAAAAAAATAATAATAAGATAACAACAAATAAACATGCACCTTGATTTACTACTTTTGTAAACTTATCTGAACGTCTGTAGTCTGGTATCAATCAACTTTTCCAAACTTGTTTGAAGACTACCTTTACTCATTCACCTTTCTTATTCCAAACCATATTGTCTTCTCTTATATAAATCATATGCTTAGGGGCAGCTAGGTGATGCAGTGGATAGAGTACCAGCCCTGAAGTCAGGAGGACCTCAGTTCCAATCTGGTCTCAGACACTTAACACTTCCTAGCTGTGTGACCTTGGGCAAGTCACTTAATCCCAATTGCCTCAGTAAAAAAATAATAATAATTAATTAATTTAAAAAACAAATAAATCATATGTTTCCAGCCTCTGTAACTTTGCTCACACTGTTCTCCGTGTCTAAGATATCCTCCCTCTTCCACTGTGCTTCTTGAATTCAAACTGATTCTTTAACTCACAAGTCAAATGCTGTTTTCTGCTTAAAATCTTCTCTAATTCCCCCTGCATGACAGGTAAGAATAAATATTTTCTTTTTAATTTTCATATAACATGGTTTATTTTTATTTCTTTTATGGTTATGTATTCTTACATATTATAATTATATAAATGCCATACCATGTACATTTCATTAGGGCAAAGATTATACTTTAAATTTTTTGTCTTCCAAGTCCTAGATTCTATTCTGTACACAGTAAGCACTTAATAAATGTTCACTAAATTTTACTGAATCACAAATTTCATTCATATTGAAACTCAGTATATTTATGACCATGCATAGTAATTATGCTATTTCTTAAATTAGGAAGCAGAGTATAATTTGTATTATGTTACCAAACAGTCATCATAGCCCTCTACCTTTGGAGTTTATTATTTTCAGCTGCTCATAGGGTGAACATTTGTTATGCACTGGCAATAGACCTTCCTTTTTAATAACTTGAAAGAGAATTTCCATTTTCAAAATTCTGTAGCAAGCATTATAAGCAGCTAATGCCATCAGAATGGGGGATTGTGAGGGATAATGTGAGCAGGTTGACAGCTGCTATTAAGCTACAAAAAAAGAAAAGAGGAAGAAACAAAAAGAAATAGATAAATACATATTTTCATCATCTAACACTTTTCCCTAATTTTGAAACTATTAGTAAGTTGTGCCAATTAAAATTTTAAAATATTATGATTGCTTATCAATTAAATCCTTTCTCCTAATCTAGTCCTCAAAGGTAAAATTGAAGTGCACTAGTAAAACACATATTGATTTTCAAGCATTTTTACTGGATCAAAGAATAACAAATAGATATTTTAAAAGTAAGAATTCAAGTACTCAGGATAGTACCAACAGCTCTTCAAATCAATCGTCAGTCAGTTTTGTTGTATTACATATATGTATATTTTGCATATATTTTATATCTGTGTATAGGATAACAATATTTCAGTATAATTGGTTTCCTTTCTAAATTTATGTATTTTATCTGATGGATTTTAAAGCTTCTTTCTAAGGAGTCCATAGACTTCACTAGACTAGTAACATATCTATATGAATGCATTTGAGTGTATCTCTATCAATCTATTTATATCTATCTATTTATGTGTGTATGTATTCACTGAATTTTTGTGTATATGTGTTGTGTGTGTATATATTTATTGAATTTTGATAAATTCTATGCAATTTCAGATAGATACACAAAGACAGATTATAGATAGATAGATAGAAATATACGGATATAGATACAGATATTGATGGAGTTAAGGCACTGACTTTAGAAGCTGACACATTTCTCTGCCAAACTTACTCAGAATTTAGAAATTACTAAGTACTCAGGAAAGTAAATTGCATTAAATTTTTAAAGGAAAATGTGTTACCTGGAATCCATCATGCACCAATAGTTACTAGTTACACTGATTCATTCATTCAACAAATATTAATTTACGAAATGCTTTGGGCAAGACATTGTATACAACAAATCATAAACTCCTCTAACATTTGCGTTTCTAATTTTCAATGACCCAAATTTCCCTGGGCTCATATTTGATGCTATCTTTAAATGATTTGTCAAGGTCCAAGCTAGTAATGATTTGTATGATTTTTTAATGATACTGATAAAATTCCATTGCAATTACAAATCAATGACCCTCCTTTTACTGCTTCAATGAAGATCTTATTAAAAATGAGATAAGACTCCACATATTTCAAAGTACAAAGTATTTGTTTAGTAAATACCGATTGATTATTTTTTTCTCTTCCAAATAGAATGATTTTGGGGCTAGAAGAGATTCTATCAAACATTGTAAAAAAAAGAGGTAATTAATACTAAGTTTAATTAGAGAAAGAAAGATATTCCTTAGCTCTCTTTAATGATTTCAAATAATGGGACCTAGATGAATACTTTATAGGGTACAGTGGTGAGCCACTGTCATTCTTTTTAGTGAAATGATAGAAAGCAGATGAGGTACTTTAGCACTGAAGAAGGGAACTGATGATATGATGTGGGGGTGGAGGGAATAGGTGTGGATTTTGTGTAAGAGAGATATAGAGACACAATGAAAGATTAAAGACAAAGAATATGGATAAAACAAGACAGGGATGGAAACAGAAAGAAATAAGGTGGAAAGTATTTTGACACTGATTACATGAGTTGATAAGAGGGGAAGAGGAGATTAAGAAATAGAGAAACCTTGAAAATAAAATACTAAGGTTTCACATTTGAATGACTAAAGAAAGGATGAGGGTTTCATGGACACAATTGTGGGAGTTGAAGAACAACATGTTTGGAGGTGGGGCAAGAAGATGAATTCCGTTTTCTACATTAGTTCAGCTCAAGGGCACTGATTTGGAAGGCATATCTTTTCTGCTTAATATAAAATACATCTGGAAACACAGTGTTGTTTATTATCATGGTGACGAGACAGCTAGTTTCATTTAGTATGATCCTGAAAATACCTAACAGATGGATGTTGATGACAATGTGCACGCCCCTTAGGAGAATCTCCTTGTACTAGAAGCAAATGGCAGGTTAGGGCATTTCAAGCCAGATGTAAGCAGAGAAATTGTAGATTTTCCTAACAGCTGTTCTCTCTTCCTCATTGTGAATAATATTTTTTTTAAATTTTTGTCTCTTCCTTAATGTATTAATCATAGTAGGTACTCACTAAATGTTAGTTTTATCTATTTTTGGTATTTATTTCTCAGTGAATGGACAAGTTTATTCAAACCAAAATGTGCAAATGGGTTGATAAATGCATTTTACTTATGATTCCGTCTGCTAAAGTGGTTTTCCTTCATTCTCGACGCTCAGAGGGCCAAAAGTCTCCTTTCCCCCTCTTATCATGATCTAATAATAGATTATGAAATCTCCTTTAGCTCTCTTAGGGTTTTTAATATATTTCAGTTTGACTGAGGCAACACTCATTCTGTGATTAAGGTTAGGTAGGAATTGAGAGTCAAAAAAAATCCAAACTGGGAAGGTTTCTGACCAAAATAGAAACAGTTCCCATTTCCATTCACCCTGAATCAATCAATGGCCAAATAATGACCAACTGGCAATTGGCCTGGGACTAACTGCTGATAATCAAAGTCATTTACCTACCATATATCTCCTCCCTGATTTCTTTTTTTTTCTTTTTTTTAAATTTTATTTTATTTGCATAACGTATGTGTGGGTAATTCTTCAACAATAACCCTTACATAGCTTTCCGTTACAAATTTTTCCCACCAACTCCCCACCCCTCCCCTAGATGGCAGGATATCCACTACATGTTAATTATGTTAAAATATTGGCAAATCGA
>JAJPUD010032436.1:0-11920 GCA_023553655.1 Myrmecobius fasciatus
TAAGAAATGACCAGCAGGACGATTTCAGAGAGGCCTGGAGAGACTTCCATGAACTGATGCTCAGTGAAGTGAGTAGAACCAGGAGATCATTATTCACGGCAACAAGAATCCTATATGAGGATGAGTTTTAATGGACATGACTCTCTTCAACAATGAAATGCTTCAAACCAGTTGCAGTTGTTCGCTGAAGAGAGCCATATACACCCAGAGAGAGTGATGTGAAATGTGGACCACAACATAACATTTTCATGTTCTCTATTGAGTTTGCTTTCATTGTATTTCCTTTATCAGATTATTCTTTCTTGTAGATATGATTTCTCCTGCACAAAAAATGATGCAATAACTATACATATATTCGATTTCTTAAGTATTCTAACATAATTATCATGTAGTGGATATCCTGACATCTAGGGGAGGGGTGGGGAGTAGGGGGGAAAATTTGTAACAGAAAGCTTTCTAAGGGTTAATGTTTAGGAATTACCCATACATATGTTTTGCAAATAAAAAGTATTAATAAAAAACGTTTGACTAAAGGTGACAGGAAAAGATAATGATAAGTGTTGGAGGAGATGTAGGAAAACCGGGATCCCAATGCATTGTCAGAGGAGTCGCGGAAAGATCCAAACATTCTGGAGAGTGATTTGGAATTACCCCCAAAGCATAATAGTATTGTGCATACCCTTTGATCTAGCAGTGCCATTACTAGCTCTTGTTTCCCAAGGAAATCCAAAAGTGGAGAAAAAGGCCTACATGTGCAAATATGTTCTAGCAGCTCTTTTGTGGTAGCAAAAAATTGGAAAATGTGTATATGTCCATCAATTTGGGAACTGCTGAATAAGCTGTTGTATATAAAGATAATGGAATATTATTGTTCTATAAAATCTGTTGAACAAACTGATTTTAGAAAGGCCTGAAAAGATTTACGCAAATTGATACTGAGCAAAACAAGGAGAACCAGGAATACATTGTACTCAATAACAGCAAGACTGTTTGATAATTAATTCTAAAAGATTTGGTTGTTCTCAGTGATTCAGAGATCTAAAGCAATCCCAATACTGTCTGCATTCAGCAAAAGAACTAAGGAGGCTTAATGTAAATCAACACATGCTATGTTAACTTATTTTTTCTGTTTTTTTTTAATCTCTCCCATGGTTTTACCTTTTTGCTCTGATTTTTCTCTCCCATCATGATTCATACAGCAATGTATATTAAAATAAATCAATTAATTGAAAAAGTAAATATTATTAAGAAAAAGACATGTCAAAAAAAGAATGTTTGCTCTTGAATCTTAATCTTTCCTCCTTACTTCAGTTAAGTGACTTGCCCAAGATCATCTAGTTAAATCAGTGCTTCAGGATAGATTTAAGGTAATGTCTTCCTTACTCTAAACCTAATGGTCTTTTATTTGCTTCAATTAAGAAATGATTTCTATTATATATCAGCTGTAACAAGTCTAAGTACTGAAAGAACTGTAAGTAATGTAATTGTGTTTAAACTCTGACATGAATACATATAATTTTGAAAGAATTCTTGGGTTTCCATGTCCTTGTTCCTGAAAGAGTTTCACTCCGATTTTTGAATGAATTGAGATAGATAAGGAGAAAGAAGCTACCTCAGTTTATAGGCTTCTCCTGGCACAATGCAAGAGGTAGGGAATAGGTAAAATGATCTTGGAAACCTAAGCAGGAAGATGAAATGTTTTAGTATAGTTCTTTCAACAAATATCATTCTCTCTTGGTTTTCTTCTATTTATTGGATCACTCTTTCTTTTTCTCCTTTGCTAGAACTTTCTTTATATCATAATCTCTAACCTTTTGTGTCCCTCAGGGTTCTGTCCTGAATCCTCTTCTTCCTTTATAATACTTGATTATTGAAACACTTACTATTGATTTAAATACCAGCTCTAATGCTGATCATTCTCAAATGTACCTATTCTTTCCCAATATTTCTGCTGACTTCCAATCTTACCTCTCCAACAAATTGTCTTTTAGACATCTCAAACTCAATATGTCCCAAAGCAGAAAGGAAGAAAACTCAGATGTATAAGGTAAATTAAAATTAATGTCATGGTGTAATAATTTTAGGAATATTTAATCTGAGAATGAGGTTTATAAATAATATATTGATTGATAATACATAGATGACTTTTCAAACTATATTTTTGTCATGAGGAAGCTAAAAATATATATAAAATTGTTATATGTAGAAAATGGAAATCTAATGACCTTGGCATAAAAAAAGTATATGGAGTGAAATGACACACTAGCATAACCAGTCAACCAGATACTAAATGTTTATATTCATAAAACTCACATATGCTTTAAAGTTTACAAAGTGTTCTTTTTGTCCCTCAGGAGAACCATATGAAGGTAGATAGTGCCTACATTATCTCATATATGTCAAAATTATATTCCTGTGGTACAGTTAATCAATTAATAAACATTTATCAAGAGAAGCAGCATGATAAGAGAGAGAAACTAAGAGAGAGGACAAGGACTATGCATCCTCCCTTTTCACATCACACCAAATAACATTTATTTAGCATGTTAAAATTAATAAAATACTTAAGGTAAATAATTCAAATATCTACATTATACAGATAAGGAATGAGTTTAGTTTTAGCTTAGTTTTTATAGTTGAAGAGAACCAAAATCACTATGTAGAGGTCAATGTATAATGTGCTTAACTGTAGCTGAAACAAAAAGTATGAAACACTTTGGGCACATAAAGATCCTGAATGAACATTTCAAATGGAGGTATCTCTAAATTGGCATACCTCCAAATTTCTTTTGAAATACTATACTTCTGTTTTGTTCATAGAGCAGAATATCTTTGATGCAGGCAGGTCATGCTGGACAGTTTTGTGTCAGAGTCTCCTATATCTCACAATTGATTCCAAATTTCTTCATAAAAATTTCTAGAGTGTCCTTGTACTACCTTTTCTGATATCAGTATGAGCATTTTACTTTCTGTGATTTCTTCTTAACACAGTGTTTTTGGCAAAAATATGCTGGGCATTTGAACAACATGGTCAGTCCACAAGAGTTATGCTCTTTGCAATGAGGTTTGAATACTTGTGAGTTAAACTGAGAAAGGACCTTAGTATTCAAAATTTTATTTTGCCAGTGATGTTCAAAATCTTCCTAATACAATTCAAATGGAAGTGATTCAACATCCAGATATGAAGCTATTATACTGTCCAGATTTCAGAGGCATACAATAACGAGATCAGAAGAGCAGCAATGTAAACTTTTCTTTAGTAGATAATCTAATACTTCTTCCATACTTTCCTAAAGCCTCCCATACACTGAGCTCTACCAATGTTTATGTCAATCTCATCATCTATGTGTATATCCCCAGGAACTCTATTACCAAGGTAAATGAAATTATTCACACATTCAATTTAGTTATGTTGTTTGAAATAAAAGTGGAAGATTTAGCATAACAAGTGAATATCGTTCAAACCCTGGAAGCAGGAAGCTTTGGTTTGAATCCTTGAGATTTGTTAGCTATTTGAATTCTCAGGAAATTAGTTCATCTAAATTTCAATTTCTTATCTGAAAAATGAGTATAATAATAAGTACTTCTTAGTACATTGTTGTGAGTATGAAATTAAATATTGCATGGATACTTTGTAAGCTAAAATAAAAATGGGAACTACTATGGTTATTGATACTTGCAACAGGTATTACGATTATGCAATGTAATACTAGAAATTCAATAATACAACAGAACGGGGGATCTAAATTTGGGTGATCACACTTTTGTAACATCAGCTAAAAGAAAGGAATTATTTTATTTTAACCTTTATATTTCCAGAAACCAGTATATTGACTGGAATATAGTAGGCACTTAATAAATGAACATTGATTGATTTTAGGACCAAGTTGCATTTCAGTCAAGAGGCAATGAATTTAACAATGCTAATTAGGAGTTACTTTGGCCAATTTTATGCCAATAAATTTGATAAATGTAAGTAAAATGGAGGAATATCTACAAAAATATAGATTGCCCAGATTAACAGAAGAGGAAATAAATTACTTAAATAGTCCCATCTTAGAAAAAAGAAATAGAACAAGTTATTAATCAACTCCCTAAAAAAAAAATCCACAGGACCAGATGGATTTACATGTGAATTCTACCAAACAGTTAAAGAACAATTAACTCCAATTCTATATAAACTGTTTGAAAAATTAGTGAATGAAGAACTCCTACCAAATTCCTTTTATGACACAGACATGACACTGATATCTAAACCAGGTAGGACAAAAACAGAGAAAGAAAATTATAGACCAATTTCCCTAATGAATACTGATGCAAAAAATCTTAAATATTAGCAAAGAGATTACAGAAAGTCATCCCCAGGATAATACACCTTGACCAAGTAGGATTTATACCACGAATGCAGAGATGTTTCAATATTAGGAAAGCTATTAGCATAATTGACTATATCAATAACCAAATTAATGAAAAACCTATGATTATATCAATAGATGCAGAAAAACAATTGACAAAATCAAATATCCATTCCTATTAAAAACACTTGAGAGTATAAGAATAAATGAAGTTTTCCTTAAAATAAGCAGTAGCAGGGGCAGCTAGGTGGTGCAGTGGGTAGAGCACCAGCCCTGAAGTCAGGAGGACCTGAGTTCAAATCTGACCTCAGACACTTCCTAGCCATGTGACCCTGGGCAAGTCACTTAATCCCAATTGCCTAAGCAAAAAAAAAATAGTCTAGCTATTTAAGATCATCTGTTAGCATCATATGAAATGATAAACATTCCAAATAAGATCAGTGGTAAAACAAGGTTGTTCATTATCACCATTACTATCCAATATGGTATTAGAAATGCTATAAAATGTAATAAAAGAAGAAAAAGAGATTAAAGAATTAGAGTAGCTAATGAGGAAACCAAATGATCACTCTTTGCAGATGATATGATGGTATACATAGAGAACCCTAGAAAATCAACTAAAAGCTATTAGAAATAATCCACAACTTTAGCAAAGTTGCAGGATACAAAATGAATCCACATAAATCATTAGCATTTTATACATAACTAATGAAATTCAACAGCAAGAGATACAAAGAGAAATTCTATTTAAAATAACTGCCCATAGTATAAAATATTTGGGAATCTACCTACCAACGGAAAGTCATGAACTATGTATACAAAACTACAAAATACTTTCTACACAAATAAAGTTAGATATAAACAAATGGAAAAAAAAACATCAAGTGCTCTTGGTTAGGTCGAGCAAATATAATAAAGATGAAAATACTACTTAAACTAATCTATTTAGTGCTATAGCAATTAAACTCCCAATAAACCATTTTATTGACTTTGAAAACATAACAACAAAATTTATCTGGAATAACAAAATGTCAAGAATTCCAAGGGATTCAATGTAAAAGAAACACAAATGAAGGTGTCCTAGCTGTACTAGATCTAAAACTATATTATAAACAATGGACATCAAAACCATTTGGTACTGGCTAAGAAATAGAGTAGTTGATCAGTGGAATAGGTGAGGTTCAAAATAGCCAATGACTATAGTAGTTTAGTATTTGACAAAGCCAAAGACCCCAGCTTTTGGGATAAAAACTCACTATTTGACAAAAACTGCTGGGAAAACTGGAAACTAGTATGGCAGAAACTAGGCATTGACCTGCACCTAACACCAAATAGCAAGATAAAGTCGAAATGGGTTCATGATCTAAATATAAAGAATTATATTAGAAGTTAGAAGTTAGAAGAACATAAGATAGTTTACCTCTAAAATCTGTGGAGGACAAAGGAATTTGTAACCAAAAAAGAATTGGAGATCATTACTGATCACATAATATATAGTTTTGATTATATTAAGTTAAAAGAGTTTTTGTACAAACAAAACTAATGCACACAAGATTAGAAGTGAAGCAATAAACTGGGAAAACATTTTTACATTCAAAGGTTCTGATAAAGGCTTCATTTCTAAAATATATAGAGAATTAACTCAAATTTATAAGAATTCAAGCCACTCTCCAATCAATAAATGGTCAAAGGATATGCACAATTTTCAGAAGAAGTTGAAACTATTTCTAGTCATATGAAAAGGTGCTCCAACTCACTATTGATCAGAGAAATACAAATTAAGACAATTCTGAGATACCACTATACACTTATCAGATTGGCTAAGATGACAGGAAAAGATACTAGAATGTTGGCTAGGATGTAGGAAAACTGGGACACTGATATATTGTTGGTGGAACTGTGAACGGATCCAACCATACTGGAGAGCAATTTGGAACTATGCTCAAAAAGTTATCAAACTGTGAATACCCTTTGACCCAGCAGTATTTCTACTGGGATTATATCCCAAAGAGATCTTAAAGGAAGCAAAGAGCCCCACATGTGCAAAAATGTTTGTGGCAGCCCTTTTTGTAATGGCTAGAAACTGGAAATTGAGTGGATGCCCATCAATTTGAGAATTGCTGAATAAATTATGGTATATGAATCTTATGGAATATTATTATTCTATAAGAAATGACCAGTAGGATGATTTCAGAGAGTCCTGGAGAGACATTAACTGATGCTAAGTGAAATGAGCAGAACCAGGAGATCATTATATATAGCAACCACAAGATTATATGATGCTCAATTCTGATGGACATGGCTCTCTTCAACAATGAGATGATTTAAACCAATTCCAATTGTTCAGTGATGTAGAAAGCCAGAGAGAGGCCTGTAAGATTTGAATGTCGACCACAACATAGCATTTTCATGCTTTCTGTTGATGTTTGCTTGTGTTTTGTTTCCCTTCTCAGTTTTTTTTTTCTTTCTAGATCTGTTTTTTTCTATTGCAGCAAGATAACTGTATAAATATGTACACATATATTGCATTTATCATATATTTTAATTTATCTAACATGTATTGGATTACCTATCATCTAGGAAGGGGGTGGGCGGAAGGAGGGAAAAATTTGGAACAGAAAGTTTTGCAAGGATCAATGTGGAAAAATTGCCCATGCCTATGTTTTTCAAATAAAAGGCTTTAAAATAAAAAAAAAGAAAATACAGCCCTTTGTCAAAGGACAAAACTCCTTACAGGATACCAAAATAAGTCTGAAGGGATGCTTTAATCTCCTTTTAACCAAGTTAAAGTTTCTTTAGGGTAGTATAGCATAGAGAAAAAGTGCTATCTGTAGAGATTTCAGCTAACTTATTTAAAAATGAGTAGATAGATTAGTGGTTCTGGAGTCAGGAGGACCTGAGTTCAAATCTGATTTGTACAGGTGATATTTACTAGCTATGTAACCTAGGGCAAGCCATTTAACCCAGATTACTTTACCAAAAAATAATGAGTGCATGGTGTCTGGAAGCCATTCTATGAATTCATGGTCCTTTGGATCAGTTTGGACTTTAGTTTCCATCTGTAAAATGAGAGAGGCTTAGGGATTATTTTATATTTGTCTTTATATACTTAATAAAAAGCACTGTGCTTTGTACACAATAGATATTTAATAAATTCTTGTTGATCTGATAGGACAGAATTAAGAGGATGACTCTTTTTATACCAAGATCAAGTTAGGAAAGTTGGACAATAGATGTTATGTTTAAATGAAAGGAGCAACAAGAAGAGCAGATTATGTGAAAGAAAGTAAGGTGTAAGAAAAAGAAAGGTAGAAAAGGTCCAGATTTTAAAGAACTTCAAAAGTCAAATAGAATATTTTGTAATTTGATCATGAAAGTAATATAGGTAGTAACTGGAGTTTATTGAATATAAGGAAAATGATATGACTAAACCCAAGTTTTAGAAAATATGTGAATTTTTTAGAAAATAAGTGAATGATGAACTGGAGTGGGGGGGCATCTAGGCAGGAAGACAAGTTATTTTAATGGTCCAAGTGTGTAGAGTATTTACATTAGGGAGGTAGCAATGTCCGAGGAGAAAAAGGGCATTATACAAATACTATCATGATGGTAAAATCAACAGGACTTTGCCATAGAATAGATACAGGAGATGAGAGTAAGGCAATGAGAATGACTCCTAAGTTGGGTGGCTGAGAGGACAGTGATAACCTGGATGTAATAGAGAAATTAAAAAGAGGGGGAAATGTAGAAAAGATAATGATATCCGTTTTAGACATGATGAATTCAAGATGTCTGCAGGATATTCAGTTTGAAATGCCTAACAAGGAATAAGAGATTTGAGACTACAGGTCATGAATTTAGGATTGAAGAGATAGATCTGCTAAGATAGATTAACTAAACCACCAAGTTCTCTTCATAACCAATTATAGTACATCTTTCTTCACATGTACTTTTGTTAACCTCTCATTTTTTTCTGTCACTGAATTTTTAAATGGTTAAGTGAGGTTTAAAATGTCTACTTTAATGTCTTTGTCAAAATTTATGCTCATACATATGCAAGCTTTTTTTAAAATTAGGAATGATGATGACACTTAACATTTGAATAGTACTTTATGTTTTAAGTGTTTTCATCTCTATCATCCATCAATCAACAATTATTTATTATAGAATTTCAGGATAATAGTATTATATATTTAGACTTTGAAAGAATCTTAGTCCCACCCCTTCATTTTACAAATGAGAAAAATGATTTCCAAATAAAATGAACTTTCTACTGTTACAAAACTATTAGATTATCTGAGAGAAATTAGACTTTCTCGTGCTCCAAATCTACTTCACTACTGCCCTGCCTCTGTTACCTATGTGCCAGACCTCAAAAAATGAAACTGTTCCTATTGACCATATGCTCACCTTTTAATAGGGAAGATATTCTAGTATGTCTGTTTTATCAATGAAAAAACTGAGGCACAAAGAGGTAAAAGTTAATTGACAAACATATTACAAATATTGATGGAACTAGCAATCAGGATCTACTTTTCTGAATCTTAGAACAATGAGATTTTCACTCCATCAAATTTTGTAAGACATATAAAACACACACACACACGCACACCTACACCCACATATATACACATACACTTTCATTCCTATGTGCTAATGAAGTACAAAATGCCTAAAATTGAGTTCTGCATGTGATACATACAAGCCCTTTGGCAAAAGCCTTTGCCTTATTACTTTTTAGGAGTACAGATTAAGTTGTCTATCTTCATTTGACCAAGTAGATAGAGCTTTCTTGTGTGACAGACATCACAGATCAGGATCAAAAATGTATCTACATATGTATGCATGTATTTATATAAAATTTCAGATAACAGATACAATTGTGAGAAACATAATTTAAATTGTACATGCAAGTTCTATACATTTAAATTCATGGGGATATTTGAGCTGGAAAGAAAATTAAATATGAATTCTCTCAAGACTTTTACCTAAACTTCTTCATTCATTTAATTCATGAATAGGCAGAGAAGAAACATCCTGAAATAGTGACTATTTCACAATTGCATTTCTCAAAGCTAATTAATTTTTTAAAATGAGACATTTTAAAATTTTTTAAACATTTTTATTTTAAATTTGGAGTTCCAAATTCTATCCCTTCCATTTTCCCCCCTCCCTGAAATGATAACAATCAAATATAGGTTAGACATGTGTGATTATGTAAAATATTTACATAGTAGTCATTTTGTACAAGACTAAAATAAAATTTAAAAAATTAATAAAGTGAAAAATATTATGTTTCAATCTGTATTCAATCAATATCAGTTCTTTCTCTGGAGGCAATTGGTATGCTTCATTATTCCTTTGGGGTTATCTTAGATCATTTCATTGCTGAAAATAGTGAAGTTATTCAAAATGTTTTATCAAACAATATTGCCATTACTGGGTACAAGGCACTCCAAGTTCTGTTCACTTCACTATAAATCAGTTCATATAAATATTTACAGCTTTTTCTGAAAACATCCTGCTTGACATTTCTTCTGCCTCTTTTTTTCCATTGCAGATACTTCCATTTCTCCCTTTCCCTTTCTTTTTATACAATCCTCTCTCACCATTAATTTCATTTTTTAAAGATTTTTTTCCTTCATATTCCACTCACATCTATGTCCTTGGCTTATATGTAATCCTTCTAACAATTACCATAATAGTAAGAATGTTCTAAAGAGTTATAAATGTAGGAATGTAAACAGATAAGCCTTATTAAGTCTCTTATGATATCACTTTCCTTATGATTCTCCAGTCTTGTATTTGAAAATCTAATTTTTATTCAGCTCTGGTCTTTGCATCAAAAATGCTTGAAAATTCTGTTTCATTGAATGACCACCTTTTACTCTAAAGGATTATACTCAATTTTGCTGAGTTGGTGATTCTTGGCTACAATCCTAGCTTCATTGCTGTATAGAATATCATATTCCTAGCCCTCTTGTCCTTTAATGTAGAAGCTGTTATCTTGACTGACTCCACTATACTTGAATTGTTGCTTTCTGGATGCTTGCAATATTTTCTCCTTGACATGGGAGTTCCAGAATTTGGCCATAATATACCTGGGAATTTTATTCTGGAAATTATTTTATAAAATTCCTGGGAAGCATTCTTTTCTGCCCTGGAGCTGTTAGGTGTGTTTCTGCCCCACTGTAACTGTAAGATCTAATGTGCTAGTCAGGGCTGGGGATCTGCTGAGCCAGACTGCACTGGAACTGCATATCAGACTCCCATCCTGTTGCCACAGACCATCTCCCCTGACTTTCGGAATCCTCCCTTGTGTCTCCAGTCTGAGAAGTCCAGAAGCCTCCGGCACTGCTGCTGAGTCAGAGGTCCCCCCCACCCCTTGCTGATGTTGAGATCTGGGTTGGAGCTGGGCCTGGAGCTTGAGCTGAGATTGCATACTGACCTCCCACTTTGGTTCCATAGATCTTTTCTGTTGACCTTCCACGTCCTCTTTGGTATTTCTGGGCTGAAAGGTCTAGAAGTCACCAATATTGTCACTGATTCACAGACTAAGTCAGGTTGGGGCTGCACTAGCATGCCCTGCCCCAAGCCTCCCACCCCCTTATCACAGACCTTGTCTGCTGAGCTTCTTAGTTGCCTTTGACTGGAAAATATTCTACTTTGTCTTTTTAGTTTTGGAATGCTCTAAAAATTTGTTTAGTATCATTATTTAAAGGAATTTGGAATAGTTTGAGGGAAAGGTTAGGGAAGTTTCTACCTTTACTCTACCATCTTGGCTTCACTTCCACATTTCTTATAATACAATAATACCCTTTTACAGTCATATACCATATTTTGTTTAGTCATTATCCAATTGATGGGCATCCTTTTGATTTCTTAGCCACCAACAAAAGAAGATGCTATAAACATTTCTTTGGTACTACTTCCTGACTAGAAAAGAAAGGGATAATCTGAATATTAAATGAATCATCATATTTCAGTTATTAATTTTTAAAATGTTATGATCTTACCACTACAAATATTAGGAAAATAATTCATGATGAAAGTTCATTTTTAGGACAATTAGAAATATACTAGTGATGGTGGAGGAGTGGGAAACTGTAGGACTTCATTTCCTTACTTTTCTTTTAGTTTGTCCTTTCATGAAAACAGTAGCAAGTATTTATGTGTTATTCACCATTTTAATTGTGGAGATAAAAAAGGTCTGAGTGATATGAATTGTTGGAGATGAACAAGCAAACAAAATATGAAGATAAATTGTTTGAAACCCAATTGAATTTTTCATTCTGACAAATTCTGGTATGGGGATAGGATGTAGTGGTATTTTTTTTTAAAGCTCACACATAAACACATTCACACATACACACATATACACCCCAATACACAAATATATATACTCAAAGAGAATAGCAAATATTCTCTTTCTAGGTATTGGGGAACATTAAGATATTACTAAACAAATATTGAGTGGCCATAGGACACCATTTTTTTAATAATGTGAGGAAATTTTAGTAGAAATATTCAAATGAAGATTACATAAAAGCAAAGGTAATGAGGAG
>JAJPUD010032438.1:0-10827 GCA_023553655.1 Myrmecobius fasciatus
TGCATTCTTTTTCCATTTTTTCTATTTTATTTTGCAGTGATCTCATTTCATTTCCCCATGTTTCTTCTAACTCTCTTTTAAGATTTTTTATGCAATCTTCAAAGAAAGCCTTGTGACATGGAGACCAATTTATGTCTCTCTTTGGGGCTTTTTCTGGAGTTGCTTTACCTTTAGGGGCCTCAGGATTTGAGGTCTGTTCTTCCCTCTCTCCATAAAAGTTGTCTATGGTGAGAGCTCTTTTTGGTTTTTTTACTCATTTTTTTAAAAGGTGTGAGGTCTGTTTAGGGCAAAGGTGGGACAGCTGCTTTAATTTGCCCTGGGGCAGTTCTGCTGATTGAGTTATTTCAGGAACTGGGCAGTTCTGCTGAATGAATTATGTCAGGGCTGGGCAGCTCCTCTGATTAAATTATTTCTGGTGCTTATCAGACCTGTTGTTTGATTGATTGCATTAAGGTGCTGTGTAATGGCAGCTAGTTACGATGCTCATCAGGGGTTCAGTGGTTCACAATCTATCCCCCTCAAAAGGCAGACCCTCCAAACCACCTGCCCATAATCAGGACAAATTGTTCCAAGAGGCTCGCAGAAGACTCCCAGGTGTGTGAAAAGCACAACGCTCCCACTCCTGTTCTGACTCCTGTTCCAGCTCCCGGCTCCAGCTCCCTGCCCCAGTCTCCCTGTGCTGCAGTCTGGGTTCAGTAGGCCACCCCCTGCCCCATTAAAACAGACCTGTTTTGAGGTTCTTCCAGAGTATCTTCTTCTAGAATCGTGTTGTTCTCCGGATATTGTGGATTTTTTTGCTTCAGAATCAGTCTAGAGGCTTCATATTTTGTTGGTTTGAGGGGAGGTTAGAGGAGGTTACAGAGAATCCTGTCTGATCTCCGCCACCATGGCTCCACCCCCTGAAAACTTATATTCTAAAAGACAAAAGCAACATGGATTGCAGCCAAGAATCAACTAATTCAGCAAAATTAAATATTGTCTTTCAGAGGAAAAGATGGATATTCAATGAAACAGGTGAATTTAATTTATTTCCGATGAAAACACCAGAGCTGAACAGAAAATTTAATCTTAAAATACATTCCTCAAGAGAAGCATAAAAAAGGTTAAAAAGGAAAGAAAAAGCAACTTTCTTTTAAAAGTTTAAAAGCTTATATCCCTTTATGGAAGATGATATGCTTAACTCTTGAGATCTACATCTCTGTTATGGGCATACTTAGAGGGTACAGGTATAATTTGATTTTATTGTGATGATATAAAAAGAAACTAGAGGAGGAAAGGTAATTCTACTTGAAGAAGAGGAAAATGAAGTTAAAATAGGGTAAATTACATCTCATGAAGTGGCAAAAACTTATTAGAATTACAATTGTAGGAAGGAAATAAGCATATGAATTTTACTCTTATCAGATTTGGCTCAAAGAGAGAATATGGGAAATATTTATATTCACAGATAAACTTGTCTCACCCTATAGGGAAGTAGGAGGGAAAAGGGGAAAGGAAAGGGGAAGGCTAACATAAATGAAGAACAGAAATAAAAGGGGAAAGGTATAAGAAATTGGAGAGGCTGTAAAAGTGGAAGGCTGTTTGAGGGAGGTGATGATCAGAAGCAAAATACTGTGCAGGAGGAAAAGAGGGAAAGGAAAGAGAAAAGTATAATGTGGGTAAAGCAAGATGGCAGAAAATAGTAATTTTAACTGTGAATATGAATGGGATGAATTCTCTCATAAAACAGAAGCAGATTGCACCTTGGATTAAAAGCCAGAATCCTACAATATGTTCTTTACAAGAACCACATTTAATGCAGAGTGATACATTCAGAAAAAAAGGTAAAAGGCTGGAGCAGAATCTATTATTCTTCAGATGAAGTAAAGCAAACAGGGGTAGTGATCCTTATCTCAGATCACCTAATTAAGAGAGAAAAGGAAGGAAACTACCCCTTCCTAAAGGGTACCATAGATAATGAAGTAATATCAGTACTAAACATATATGCACCAAATGGTATAGCATCCAAATTGCTTGAGGAGAAGTTGAGAGCTGCAAGAAGAAATAGACAGCAGAACTATACAGCAACAACCTTGCTCTCTCAGAACTAGATAAATCAAACCATAAAATAAATGAGAAAGAAGTTAAGGGGGTAAATGGAATTTTAGAAAAGTTGAAGGATACAAAATAAATCCACATACATTATCAGCATTTTAATATATTATCAACTAATTCCAACAGAAGGAGAAACAAAGAGAAGTTCCATGTAAAATAACTGTAAATAATAGAAAATATTTGGGAGTCTATCTGCCAAAACAAAATCAGAAACTATATGAGCACAATTATAAGACACTTTTCTTACAAATAAAGTCAGATTCATGCTCTTGGATAGGCCAAACTAATGTAATAAAAATAGCCATACTACCTAAATTGCTCTATTTATTCAATGCCATTCCAATTAAATTCCCAAGAAATTATTTTAGACATCTAGAAAAAATAATAACAAAGTTCATCTGGGGAAAAAAGGTCAAGAATTTCAAGGGAATTAATGGAAAAATGCAAATGAAGGTGGTCTAGCTGTATCTGATCTAAAACTATATTATAAAGCAGCAGCCATCAAAACCATTTGACACTCCAGAAACAGAGTGGTCAATCATTGAAATTGCTTAGATTCACAGGACAAAATAATCAATGACTAGTAATTTAGTGTCTCAAAAACTGGAAGACTCCAGCTTTTGGGATAAGAATTCACTATTTGACAAAAACTGCCTGGAAAATTGGAAATTAGGATAGCAGAAACTAGGCTTTGGTCCATACCTAACTTCATATACCAAGATAAGGTTGAAATGGGTTTATGATTTAGACATAAAGAATGATATAAGCAAATTAGAAGAACAAAGGGTAGTTTACCTCTTGGATCTGTGGAGAAAGAAGGAATTTGTGGCCAAGGAAGAACTGGAATATATTATTTAATAGAAAATGAATAATTTTGATTATATTAAGTTAAAAAGTTTTGTACAAAGAACACTAATGCAGATAAAAATAGAAGGGAAGCAATACGTTGGGAAAACATTTTTACATTTAAGGGATCTGATAAAGGTCTCTTTCTAAAATGCATAGTGAATTGACTCAAATTTATAACAATACAAGCAATTCTTCAATTATAAATGGTCAAAGGATATGAACAGAGAATTTCAGATGAAGAAATTGAAACCATTTCTTGTCTTATGAAAAGGTGCCCTAAATAGCTGTAGATCAGAGAAATGCAAATTGAGACAATTCTGAGGTACCACTACACACCTTTCAGATTGACTAATATGATAGAAAAAGATAATGATGAATGTTGGAGGGGATGTGGGAAAACTGGGACACATATATTGTTGGTAGAATTATGAACTGATTCAAGCATTCTGGAAAGCAATTTGCACCTATGCCCAAAGGACTATCAAATTGTGCATACTCTTTTATCCAGCAATGTTTCCACTGTGTTTGTATCCCAAAAGATCTTAAAGGAGGGAAAGGGACCCACATTTGCAAAAATGTTTGTGACAGCCCTTTTAAGAAACTGGAAACTCAGTGGATGCTCATCAGTTAGAGAGTGGCTGAATAAGTTATGGTATATGAGTCCTTTGGAATATTATTGTTGTATAAGAAACGATCAGTAGGATGATTTCAGAGAAACAAGGAGAAACTTACATGAACTGATGTTAAGTGAAGTGAACAGAAGCAGGATATCATTGTAGTTGGCAATAGCAAGATTATAGGACCATCAATTCTGATGGACATGGCTCTTTCAACAATGACATGGTTCAGGTCAGTTCCAATGGTCTTGTGATGAAGAGAGCCATCTGCACACAGAAAGAGGATTGTGGGAACTGAGGGGGGATCACAACATACTATTGTCAATCTTGCTATTGTTTTCTTGCATTTTGTTTTCTTTGTCATTTTTTTTCTTTTTTATCTGAGTTCTCTTGTGCAGCATGATAATTGTAGAAATATATATATATAAGAATTGCGCATTTAAAAAAATAAATAAAAATAAAGAGAAAAAATAAAATTGGCAGAATCAATAAAGTAATGGGTGAATTTACAGCCACTGAAGACAAAATAAAAGCATTTATTAGGAGCTATTTTTCCCAATTTTCCACTATCAGTGATAAATAAATTGAATAAATATTTTAAAAAAAATATAAGTTGCTCAAGTCAATAGAACAGGAAATAAAATATTTAAATAATGTTATCTCAGAGAAGAAATTAGACAAGTCATAAATAAATGCTATAAGGTGGAAAAACAGGAACAGATGAATTTGCAAACAAATTCTAAACACAATGTACAATAAATCCAACACTACATAAAGTGTTTAAAAAGATAAGTAAAGGAGTCCTATCAAATTTTTTCTGCACAGATATGATTCAGATAGCCAACCTAAGGAGAAGTAAAATATAAAAAGGAAACTATAATCTAATTTACCAAATAAATACTGATGCAAATATTTTAAATAAAATGCTAGCAAGGAGATCATATAAATATATCACAATGTTTATATAGTAAAAACAGACTAGATATATACCAGGTCAGTAGAGCTGGTTCAGTATACAGAAATCTATAAATATGATTGATAAATAAAAAAACAACAAAAATCACATGACAATTTCAATAGATGCAGAAAAAATCTTTTGAAAAGCAAAATACTCTATCACATAGAAAAAAAAAACACAAGAAAGTATGGGAATAAATGCAACTTTCCTTAAAATGATAAGCAATATCTGTCTCAAATTAATAGCAAGCATTATCTGTAACTTATTGCAATTTCAAGTATGTATAATTATGCAATAAAAATTTCTGCATTAGCCATATATCACTCCCTCCTTTATTACAAAAGAAATAAAAACAAGAAAATGAAATGCAACTTTAGAAATATGCTAAAATCTGAGTCCATGAGTCTTCTGTCCAGAGGTGGATAACATGTTTTATTATATATCCTTTGTTTACATTATGGCTTTTGTTGTATAGATTGTTCTGGTTTTGATCACTTTACTTTGCATTTTTTGGAAACCATTCCCTTCCTTTCTTTTCTTTTCTTTTCTTTTTTTTTGTGCCTGAGGCACAAAAGTGACTTGCCCAGGGTCACACAGGTAAGATATGTTAAGTGTATGAGGTCAGATTTGAATTCAGGTGCTCCTGACTTCAGGGCTGGCACTCTATCCATTGTGCCACCTAGCTGCCCCATCCCCTTCATTTCTTATAGTGCAAACATATTCTATTCCATTCATATTACCATAAGTTGTCCATTCCTTTTCCCAATTAATAAGTATCTTTTCAGCTTCCAATTCTTTTCCACTCCAAAAAAGAGTTGCTAAAATTAATTTGTATATATGTTTTTTCCTCTTTCTTTGATATTTTTGACCCATGTGGGCTTCCCCCCCCAAAAAAAAAAGAATCTTGTTGAATTAAATTTATTTTGAGTAAATCTCAAATATTCCCCCATAAACAAAATCATGTAAGCCAGGCCCATTATTGTCATGTTATTTAATTTAATCTAATTTAAAATCAACCAAACATGGTATTTGATTTCCTTTAAATTTTTATTTTTGCCTCTAATAGATATCTACTGATCTTTAAAAAGATATCCATTGGAAAATTAATATTTTGGAGTATATTTAAATATAGTGACACAATTCTCAGTGTTATTATTCTCTCCCAGTACTGGACTAATAGAAGATTATCTTTAGTTTCCTCTTCTGAGGGGTGGATGAGGTTCTGCACACTCTCTTGTTCACCTCAATTTCATTATAGCCACAAGCACATGATAGATAGTGTATTCATGTTGCCTATTTTGAAACTCCAAGTCATTTTCGACATTCACTTTTGTGTTTGTTTCTTCCTTATCTTGGATTCATAATATCCCATGATAAAGGATAATCCATCCTTTCCAAAAACAGAATTGAAAGAAATTTTTTAAGTTGTAGAGGTATGAAGGTTCCAGGTCTTTTCCAAAGAGAATTAATAGGCAGTCTCAGAAGAAATTACATGCAATTATCCCAATGCATTTGAATAATATGACTGCCCACAGGATAGTTCCAAATTTGCTCTCTTTCTCCTAGATTGCCTCAAAAAATAATGTATTTATAATAATATGCAAATAATGTTTTAAATACTCCCATTAATATTTAATAAATTATTGTGAATAATTTATAATTAATTAATTGATCAAATTTGTTGGTGTTTTGTATTTCAATGTTAAGCATCTACTCTATATACTCCAATATGCTAGAGGAAATACAAATAAGATATTTCATATATAAACATAATCTATCTCTAGGTATATAAGGAAATCACAACATGTTCCTTAGACTTGATGAAGAAATAATCATCTATAGCTTTAGCCTGATATATGATGTACTATGAATTTTCATCAATCCTTAGCTTATTTTTTAAATGCTAATCTCTGGGACCCTGATAAAAAAGACATTTAAAATATTGAAAAGTTAGTAAAACTGTGAACAATCATATGTATTTATAAAGTTCTCTGGTATATTCTAGGAAAGAACACTAAATTAATCCAAAGCTCAAAGAGAGCACAGTATTCTTTGTTTCTCACAAAATTTTGGCCCTAGAATGAATTTGATAACAGTCACAATTCCACCACTTTTAGGATCCATTAGAGGTAAGGCATTTTTATATATTGATACAGGGTTATTTTTCTCTATCAAGTAATTGCACTAAAACAAATATATGGAAGATATTTTTGCACTGGAATTTCATCCCAACAGGCTATCACTGGCATGGCATCACTTGGCTTGCTCTCACTTGTGGCTAAAATGCTGGGCCAGAATGGATACATGCATATTAACCCTGGCTTCACAACTTTGTTGGCATGATCTCCTATAGAATTTATGAGACTTCTTGAAATTAAGTCACCAGAAATGATTTAAATCAGATTAATCACTTTGGCCATATTGGTTTAGTTCAACTGTGGGAAGTCTTAATTGGGTCAGTGATGCATTCACCAGCAGTTAAAATGAATCAAATATATTTATCATGTCCTTTTTGACAGCAAAACTCATAAGTATAATATAATTCAGATGCTGAATTATTCAGGGTTTCACTAGCCTTTGAATATTTTAAATATGTCATACTTAGGGTGCCAAAGCCCATTTTTTCTTCCTTTTACATATAAGAAATATCATGCAATTGGCAACAACATGAATGACAGGTTTGCCTTTTAAATTTTAGCCTCTGTTTGGTATCATATTGCAAAGCCAAAAATGATTTCATTCCAAGGTGGACACTCACTCTCCACAGTAAATACTACTGTGTATGCAAAATGACAATAAAATTGGACAGATTATTAATACAGACAAATTCCAATACTTCAGTTTAAAAAACACTCAATCTAAACTATTATCAATGTAACAAAAGATAAAATGAATTAATATCCAACTCTCTCATGAATTACCAATGCATTGTTCTTTAAAAATATTTTAGGAGGGATCCCCTTTCTGATATACCATATCTGTATCCTTGAGCAAATCACTTAATCTCATGGGTCTTAGTTTATTCATCCATACAATGAAAGAATTTGATCAGATAGTAACTAAGGACGCTTCTATCTTTAAGTATGCTATCTGTAATATTTGACAAGATAATACAAAAGACTACCTCTTATATTAGGAAAGGAAAGGATGAAACAGAGAGGAGGTAGGCAAAGATCCATGAAGATTCAAGAGAAGAGTAAATAAGGAGATTTTCAATATCTCTTCATGTCTTTATGATGGTGGGAGAATAAAATGAAACACTAGTAGGGATCATATCACAAAGGGGATGATAGAAATGGGAAATATCCAATGTACAGGAAATTATTTAGCAACAGTGTGGGGTAGATATAATAGTGATGAGGGAGGATTCTGGGAAGATGGAAGAGTAGGTCAATAAATTTCAAACTCTCCAGATTTCCCCCATAAACAGAACAAATTTGCACTTCAAGGTGAACCTGGACTGGTGAAAAATTAAGAAAACTTGGGACAGAACAGGAGATTTCCAAGAAGATCAGAAGAAAGACCTCAGTCCTTGGATTAACCTGTGTGAAGTGCAAATACCTCCATGCTAACTCCACAGAAATACCAAGTAGGAACCCCTGAGGCTAGCAGGCTGTGGCTGAAATCTCTGCAGGAAACACAGAAACTTTCATCTCCCAGACTGTGGTGGAGTCTTGAAAGATTAAGTGAATCTTGACTGATTAGGAATGCCAGGCCCAGTTGTGCCGAAGAAATGGCCCTGCCCAAGAGGGAACCAGCATTGTTGATGAGTGTAGAATGTTGTGTAGAATGTTGCTGGCCGCTGGCATGTGTAGAAGGGTGGAGTTTTTATTTTGAGTTTCCAGGTAAGTGGGGAGAGCTGAAGTGAAGCTAGAAGCACCATTCCCACACTCCATGATTAGAGGTGCTACACTAATACCTCTTCATAATAAAATGAACCAGCAAAGAAGACTCCAAGCATAGAAGACCAGGATTCATCTTCAGAGGATAATGAACTAAAAAAAAGTTTTTTTTCTATTGAAAAGAGAAATGTTAAATGGCTCCCTGCCCAAAAAGAGTTTATAGACAAATTTTTTTTTTTAAATTGAAAAATCAAATGAGAATCATTAAAAAAAAAAGCTAAAAAAACCCATCTAAGAAAAGTAAGAAAATTATGGGGGGGGAAGTTAATCAGCTAGAAACAGAGTTACAGAATCTCAAAGACAAAAATAATTTTGAAAATTGGAATTGGGCAAGAGGAAGCCAGCGAAGCAAAAAAAAATAATAATAACAAAACAGAATATAAAAAATAAAAAAATAAAATGTTAAACATAAAAAACAGCAGATATATAGAAAAGAGGAAATATAAGAATAATTGGATTACCTGAAAGCTGGGACCAAAAAAAAAGTACCTCAACACAATAATGCAAGAAATAATCCAAGAACATTGTTTTGCAGTGATTGATAAAACAGGAGGGGAAATAGAAATTTTTTTTTAATTTTTTATTTTATTTGCATAACATATGTGTGGGTAATTCTTCAACAATAACCCTTACATAGCTTTCCATTACAAATTTTTCCACCCAACTCCCCACCCCTCCCCTAGATGGCAGGATATCCACTACATGTTAATTATGTTAAAATATTGGCAAATCGAATATATGTATACATATTTCCAAACTTATCATTGGTGTGCAAGAAAAATCTTATCTACACAAACGATATATCAGATAAAGGAAACACAATGTAAGCAAACATCAATCAAGGAGTATGAGAATGTTATGTTGTGGTCCACATTTCGCATCCCTCTCTCTGGGTGTATATGGCTTTCTTCAGTGAACAATTGGAGGTGGTTTGAAACATTTCATTGTTGAAGAGAGCCATGTCCATCAGAATTGATCATCATATAGTACTGTTGTTGCCGTGTATAATGATCTCCTGGTTCTGCTCATTTCACTCAGCATCAGTTCATGTAAGTCTCTCCAGGCCTCTCTGAAATCATCTTGCTGGTCATTTCTTACAGAACAATAATATTCCATAACATTCATATACCATAATTTATTCAGCCATTCTCCAATTGAAGGGCATCTATTCAATTTCCAGTTTCTAGCCACTACAAAAAGGGCTGCCACAAACATTCTTGCACATGTGGGGCCTTTTCCTTCCTTTATGATTTCTTTGGGATATAAGCCCAATAGAAATGCTGCTGGGTCAAAGGGTATGCACAGTTTGATAACTTTTTGAGCATAGCTCCAAATTGTTCTCCAGAATGGCTGTATCCGTTCACAGCTCCACCAACAATGCATCAGTGTCCCAGCCCTCCCACAACCCCTCCAACATTCATCATTAACTTTTCCTGTCATTTTAGCCAATCTGACAGGTGTGAAGTGGTATCTCAGGGTTGTCTTGATTTGCATTTCTCTGATCAATAGTGATTTGGAGCACCTTTTCATATGACTATAAATAGTTTTAATTTCATCCTCTGAAAATTGTCTGTTCATATCCTTTGACCATTTATTGATTGGAGAATGGCTTGAATTTTTATAAATATGAGACAATTCTCTATATATTTTAGAGATGAGACCTTTATCAGAACCCTTAAATGTAAAGATGATTTCCCAATTTATTGCTTCCCTCCTAATCTTGTCTGCATTGATTTTGTTTGTACAAAAACTTTTTAACTTAATATAGTCAAAGTTATCTATCTGGTTTTCAATTAAAAGTTCCAGTTCTTCTTTGGACATAAATTTATTCCATCTCCACAGGTCTGAGAGGTAAACTATATTATGTTCCTCTAACTTATTTACAAAATCACTCTTTATATCCAGATCATGAACCCATTTAGATCTTATCTTGGTATGTGGTGTTAGATGTGGGTCAAGCCCTAATTTCTTCCACACTAGTTTCCAGTTTTCCCAGCAGTTTTTGTCAAATAGTGAATACTTATCCCAAAAGCTGGGGTCTTTGGGTTTATCAAAAACCAAATTGCTATAGTTATTGCCTAGTTTGTCTTGTGATTCTATCCTATTCCACTGATCGACTACTCTATTTCTTAGCCAGTACCAAATGGTTTTGATGACCGCTGCTTTATAATATAGTTTTAGATCTGGTACAGCAAGTCCACCATCTTCAGCCTTTTTTTTCATTAATCCCCTTGAAATTCTAGACCTTTTGTTTTTCCAAATGAACTTTGCTACTATTTTTTCTAAATCTGTAAGATAATTTCTTGGGAGTTTGATTGGTATGGCACTAAATAAGTAAATTAGTTTGGGTAGTATTGTCATTTTTATTATATTCGCTCATCCTACCCATGAGCATTTTAAGTTTTTC
>JAJPUD010032439.1:440-11920 GCA_023553655.1 Myrmecobius fasciatus
AAAGAGCAAATCATAGACACAATCAATAATTTCATCCAGGAGAATGACAATAAGGAGACAACATACCAAAATTTGTGGGATACGGCAAAAGCGGTTGTAAGGGGCAATTTTATATCTCTAGATGCTTACTTGCATAAAATAGAGAAAGAAAAGATCAATGAATTGGGCTTATTATTAAAAAAAAACTAGAAAAAGAACAAATTAAAAACCCTCAATTAAATACCAAATTGGAAATTCTAAAAATAAAAGGAGTAATTAATAAAATTGAAAATAAGAAAACTATTGAATTAATAAATAAAACTAAGAGTTGGTTCTATGAAAAAACCAACAAAATAGATAAGCCTTTAGTTAATTTGATAAGAAAAAGGAAAGAAGAAAATCAAATTGTTAGTCTCAAGAATGATAAGGGAGAACTTTCCTCCAATGAAGAGGAAATTAGAGCAATAATTAGGAGTTACTTTGCTCAACTTTATGCCAGTAAGTTTGATAATCTAAATGAAATGGAGGAATATCTACAAAAATATAGATTGTCCAGGTTAACAGAAGAGAATATAAATTATTTAAATAGCCCCATATCAGAAAAAGAAATAGAACAAGCTATTAACCAACTCCCTAAGAAAAAATCTCCAGGGCCAGATGGATTTACATGTGAATTCTACCAAACATTCAAAGAACAATTAATTCCAATACTACACAAACTATTTGAGAAAATAGGGACAGAAGGTATACTGCCAGAATCCTTCTATGAGACCAATATGGTGCTGATAGCTAAACCAGGTAGGGTGAAAACAGAGAAAGAAAACTATATACCAATTTCCCTAAGGAATATTGATGCAAAAATTTTAAATGAGATATTAGCAATGAGATTACAGAAAGTTATCCACAGCATAATACACTATGACCAAGTAGGATTTATACCAGGGATGCAGGGCTGGTTCAATATTAGGAAAACTATCAGCATAATTAATTATATTAATAACCAAACTAACAAAAACCATATGATTATCTCAATAGATGCAGAAAAAGCCTTTGATAAAATCCAACACCCTTTCCTATTAAAAACAGTAGAGACTATAGGAATGAATGGGCTTTTCCTTAAAATGATCAGTAGCATCTATTTAAAACCATCAGCAAGCATCATATGTAATGGAGACAAACTAAAACCATTCCCCATAAGATCAGGAGTGAAACAAGGCTGCCCACTGTCACCATTACTATTCAATGTTAACTTTAGCAATAAGAGAAGAAAAAGGGATAAAAGGAATCAGAGTAGGTAATGAAGAAACCAAATTATCACTCTTTGCAGATGACATGATGGTATACTTAGAGAACCCTAGAGACTCAACTAAAAAACTACTAGAAACAATTCACAACTTTAGCAAAATGGCAGGATTCAAAATTGATCCACATAAATCATCAGCATTTTTATATATTACCAACAAAGTTCAGCAGCAAGAGATGCAAAAAGAAATTCCATTCCAAATAGCAGATGATAGGATAAAATATTTGGGAATCTATCTGCCAAGGAAAAGTCAGAAACTATACGAATTAAATTACAAAACACTTTCCACACAAATAAAATCAGACCTAATCAATTGGAAAAATATTAAGTGCTCATGGGTAGGCAGAGCGAACATAATAAAAATGACAATACTACCCAAACTAACTTACTTATTTAGTGCTATACCAATCAAACTCCCAAGAAATTATTTTACAGATCTAGAAAAAATAGTAGCAAAGTTCATTTGGAAGAACAAAAGGTCAAGGATCTCAAGGGGATTAATGAAAAAAAGGCAGATGAAGGTGGCCTTGCTGTACCAGATCTAAAACTATATTATAAAGCAGCAGTCATCAAAACCGTTTGGTACTGGCTAAGAAATAGAGCAGTCGATCAGTGGCACAGGATAGGATATCAGGACAATCTAGGCAATAACCTTAACAATCTAGTATTCGATAAACCCAAAGACCCCAGCTTTTTGGATAAGTACTCACTATTCGGCAAAAACTGCTGGGAAAATTGGAAACTAGTGTGGAAGAAATTAGGGCTTGACCCATACCTAACACCACATACCAAGATAAGATCTAAATGGGTTCATAATCTAGATATAAAGAGTGATATTGTAAGCAAATTAGAGGAACGTAGTATAGTTTATCTCTCAGACCTGTGGAGATGGAATAAATTTATGTCCAAAGAACAACTGGAACTCTTAATTGAACACCAGATGGATAATTTTGACTATATTAAGGTAAAAAGTTTCTGTACAAACAAAACAAATGCAGACAAGATTAGGAGGGAAGCATCAAATTGGGAAATCATCTTTACATTTAAGGGTTCTGATAAAGGTCTCATCTCTACGATATATAGAGAATTGTCTCATATATATAAGAATTCAAGCCACTCTTCAATAGATAAGTGGTCAAGGGATATGAACAGACAATTTTCAGATGATGAAATTAAAACCATCTCTAGTTATATGAAAAGTTGCTCCAAATCACTATTGATCAGAGAAATGCAAATTAAGACAACTCTGAGGTACCACTACACAACTGTCAGATTGGCTAAAATGACAGGAAAAGATAACGATGAATGTTGGAGGGGATGTGGGAAAACTGGGACACTAATACATTGTTGGTGGAACTGTGAACGGATCCAACCATTCTGGAGAGCAATTTGGAGCTATGCTCAAAAAGTTATCAAACTGTGCATACCCTTTGACCCAGCAGTGTTTCTACTGGGCCTATATCCCAAAGAGATCTTAGAGGAGGGAAAGGGACCCACCTGTGCAAGAATGTTTGTGGCAGCCCTTTTTGTAGTGGCTAGAAACTGGAAACTGAAGGGATGCCCATCAATTGGAGAGTGGCTGAATAAATTATGATATATGAATGTTATGGAATATTATTGCTCTGTAAGAAACGACCAGCAGGACAATTTCAGAGAGGCCTGGAGGGACTTGCATGAACTGATGCTGAGTGAAACGAGCAGAACCAGGAGATCATCATACACGGCAACAACAGTATTACATGATGATCAATTCTGATGGACATGGCTCTCTGCAACAAAGAATTGTCTCAAACCAGTTCCAATTGTTCACTGAAGAAAACCATATACACCCAGAGAGAGGGAAATGAAATATGGACCACAATGTAACATTTTCATGCTCTCTATTGAGGTTTGCTTGCATTGTGTTGCCTTTCTCTGATTCTTTTTTTTTCTTGTAGATAGGATTTTTCTTGCATAACTTCTCAAGCATTTCAACATTATTAACATGTAGTGGACTTCCTGCCATCTAGGGGAGGGGAGAGGACTGGGGCTAAAATTTGTAATGGAAAGCTTTGTAAAGATTAATGTTGGGGAACTACCCATATATTTTATACAAATAAAAAGCTTTAATAAAAAAAAGGAATTACCCATACATATGTTTTGCAAATAAAAAGTATTAATTCAAAAAAGGAAAAAGAAAAATATTTGTCTTTTATTTCACTACTAGTCTATTACTTGACTATTTTCTTTGTAATTTTTGAAAAAAAAATTAGTTCTATCGAATCTTACCAAACACCAAATAAAAATGTATGTATATGCATATATATACATATTTATGTATGTATGCATACATGCAGTCATATTAAAGACATTATGAGGACTGAAATGGATATTTGAAAATCTTTTGAAATTTGTTATAAATATTTGCCAGTCAGTTATTATTATTACCTAGTTGGCAGGATTGTATATTATATCTCCCTAACGATGGCATGAAAAACTTTTGAACCTTAAGAGATATGGAAGATGAGGAGGTAAAGACAAAAAAATAAGCCAAAAAAAGGAAAATTTGCATGAGATTGTGGGTGTGAGTGATATATCGTTTAATTCTGTAAATATAAATCCATCCCATAGCTCTCAAAGATGCCATTCTTAAGTATGTTTCATTCTGATTCCTCTCCTTTCCTCTCTTCTCTTCACTTCTCCTCTCTTCTTTAAAAAAAGAATGCCACAATGATCCTATCTTTTTCTTTTATTTTTATTTCCTTTTTGTTTTCTAGAATGGCTAAAAACTGTAGATTTACAGTTCAACAAATGTTAAATTATATTCTTGATTCATCTCTAGTTCCTCCATCCAACAATTGTCATTTTCCATTTTTGTCAGCTTTGACAATCTGATAAATATGAAATGGAACCTCAGAATTGCTTTAATTTATATTTCTCTAAATTTTGGTTATTTAAAGCATAGATATAAAACATGCCCCTGTGGGTCACACTGAGTCTAGCCCAAATCAAATTAAAATATAATTGAGAAATGTTTAACAAAAGAAATAAAAACATATTAAAACATGGATAATATTAATATTTTTTCTAACTCAAAATACAACATGTAGGAATTAACGGTTTAATGACCCCATTCTGTTTAAATTTGACACTACTGACTTAGAGCACTTTTTAAATATAGTTAGTTTAGAGTTCTTTTTCTGAAAACTTTTTGTCCATACTCTTTGGCCATTTATTACTTGGATTATCACTCTTTTTCTTATAAATTTGAATCTCTTCTTTATCTATTTTGACTATGATACCAATATGAGAGAAACTTTCTGCAAATACTTTTTCCATCATTTCTTTTCCTTCAACTTTGAACTGCATTAATTTTATTGATACAAAAAAAAAACATTTTAGATAATCAATTTAGATTATCCATGTTATCTTCTTTGATCCCTTTATTCCTAGTGTGGTCATGAACTATTGCCATATCTATCAATCTTAAAGATAATTTCTTCATGTTTCCTTTGATTTATTTATGATGCTTCATTTTATAACTAAGAAATAGATCCTTTCAGAGCTCATTTTTGTATAAGTTGTGAGATTATGTTGTAGCCAGTCAATTTTCAACATATTTTATCACATATCCTTTTGGTAAAACCTATAGATATAATCTCAAAACACATAATATTAATACAAGTAAAATACTGAAGATTATAAAGAAAAACAATTTTATTAAAATACAAGTATTAATATATTTAAGCATCAACAAAATCAAAGACTCCAAGTTAAGGGTCTCTCATTTATATCTAGTTTCTGTCAGACTGCTTTCAATTTTCCTAATAATATTTTTGCTGAATAGTGAATCTCAGTAGTTAGAATTTTCGGATTTATCAAATACTCAGCTACTATGTTCATTTGTTTCTCTGTGCTATGTACCTAATATGTTCCACTGACCAAGTTATATATTTTTATTTCTTTGTGAGATTTTCAATTAATCTACAGAATAACATCTTCTATGCCCTATTTGGTGTACATTATATTGACCAAAATGAGAGTACCTAATTGATTGAATTATACACACATGGAGTATGTTATATACTCTTGGATCTGTGTTATGTCTGTTCCTACCTTGTACAAATATCCCATATATTGTTGAGAGAGGAAGACAAGTCCTGGTATTGCCAGTAGGGATGTGCCTATAAGTTATCTTTTTTTCATCTAGAAGAATTTAATGATGCAGTAGGGAGGTAGAAGGGTGCAAGATTTGGAGGCACACAACACATAAATTGTGGTCTTGACTTTCAATAGAAACATGGAGGATAATAAAACCCCTCTTCTTCCATCAGAAAGAAGAGAAGATGGATGATTCTTTCTTCCCACTGTGAATTGCTGTTATAGCTGCTGTACTGAAAACCGCTTTTAGAGCACACATACCAATAATGAAAGTATGTGTGTCTCTTGATGCAATGGAGGGGCTTTTATAAAAAGGAAGACAGAAGACTGGAACCTAAGGACCTGATCCAGGCATGATCCAATTATTGCTGACTTGAGCCCTCCATATTTATAATGGAGCTGGTAGTGATTCCCTTTGGGTCATTTGATTTTCTATCCTATTGATTTTATACTTGCTGACAGATAGGACATGGCTGACTAGCTCTCTACAGATCATCAAATATTTACTTATTAGTGGATTGATGGAGCACCTTTCCTCTTAAGAGCTCACTGTGCTCTTCATGAAACTTTCAGGTAACTACTTGAGCATCAGAGCAGGGGACTATGGAGAGGAAAGAAATAATGGCAAACAAGATGCATGCTAAGCAAATTCTCTCTTATCTAGCCCTGGAAAAGTCAGCTCAGGAACAAGGCAATTGCTCCTGAACCAAACCTTTTAGCATTTCATTTTCCTTATGTATAAAATAAAGGGGGACTTCCTTCCGAGGGTGGAGCCATGGTGGCAGAGATCAGACAGGATTCTCTGTAACCTCCTCTAACCTCCCCTCAAACCAACAAAATATGAAGCCTCTAGACTGATTCTGAAGCAAAAAAATCCACAATATCCGGAGAGCAACGCGATTCTAGAAGAAGATACTCTGGAGGACCCTCAAAACAGGTCTGTTTTAATGGGGCAGGGGGTGGCCTGCTGAACACAGACTGCAGCACAGGGAGACCGGCACAGGGAGCTGGAGCAGGGAGCTGGAACAGGAGTCAGAACAAGAGTGGGAGCGTTGTGCTTTTCACACACCTGGGAGTCTTCTGCGAGCCTCTTGGAACAATTTGTCCTGAGTGTGGGCAGGTGGTTTGGAGGGTCTGCCTTTTGAGGGGGATAGATTGTGAACCACTGAACCCCTGATGAGCATCGTAACTAGCTGCCATTACACAGCACCTTAAAGCAATCAATCAAACAACAGGTCTGATAAGCACCAGAAATAATTCAATCAGCGGAGCTGCCCAGCCCTGACATAATTCAATCAGCAGAACTGCCCAGTTCCTGAAATAACTCAATCAGCAGAACTGCCCCAGGGCAAATTAAAGCAGCTGTCCCACCTTTGCCCTAAACAGACCTCACACCTTTAAAAAAATGAATAAAAAACCAAAAAGAGCTCTCACCATAGACAACTTTTATGGAGAGAGGGAAGAACAGACCTCAAATCCTGAGGCCCCTAAAGGTAAAGCAACTCCAGAAAAAGCCCCAAAGAGAGACATAAATTGGTCTCCATGTCACAAGGCTCTCTTTGAAGATTGTATAAAAAATCTTAAAAGAGAGTTAGAAGAAACATGGGGAAATGAAATGAGATCACTGCAAAATAAAATAGAAAAAATGGAAAAAGAATGCAGTGAACAAAAAAAATGTAATTGGTCAATTGCAAAAGGAACTAAAAACAGTAACTGAAGAAAATAAGACATTAAAAATTAGAATCGAACAATTGGAAATGAATGACTCATCAAGACTTCAAGAATCAGTTGAACAAAAACAAAAAAATGAAAAGATAGAGAAAAACATGAAATATCTCCTAGGAAAAACAACTGACCTGGAAAATAGATCTAGGAGAGACAATCTAAGGATTATAGGGCTTCCTGAAAGCCATGATGAAAAAAAGAACCTGGACACTATATTCCAGGAAATCATAAAAGAAAACTGCCCTGATATTTTACACCCAGAAGGCAAAATACTCCTTGAAACAATCCACCGATCACCTTCTGAAAGAAACCCAAAAATTAAGTCCCCCAGAAATATCGTGGCTAAATTCCAGAACTATCATACCAAGGAAAAGATATTACAAGAAGCCAGAAAGAAACAATTTAAATATCGGGGAGCTACAATTAGGATCACACAGGACCTAGCAGCTTCTACTTTGAAGGATCGAAGGGCCTGGAATCAGATATTCCGAAGGGCAAAGGAACTTGGATTACAGCCAAGAATAAGTTACCCAGCTAGAATGAGCATTATCTTCCAGGGAAGAAGATGGTCTTTCAATGATATAGGAGAATTTCACCTATTTCTACTGAAAAGACCAGAACTGAACAAAAAATTTGATCTACAAACACAGAACACAAGATAAACATAAAAAGGTAACAAGAAAAAATAACTCTTGAGAACTATATTTATGTTATCGATACTTATAGAATCAGGGTTGATTTTATGAATTGATTATTACATTATGATTATGATATGATTACTGTGATTTTATGATTATTATCATATGATTACTGTGATTTTATGATTATTATTATATGTTTATTATGATTTTATGAATCTTATGATATGATAAACTGAAAAAGAAATTAGAGGTAGAAAAGGGATAACACTGGAAGAAGAGGAAAAGGAGGTAAAATAAGGGAAATTACATCACATGTAGAGGCAAAGAAAACCTATAATGATTGAGGGGAGAAAAGGGAGGGGAATGAGAATTGGGTTAATCTCCATCTCATCAGATTTGGCTCAGAGGGAATAATAGACGTACTTATAAGGAAACTGGAGGGAAAGGGGGGGAAAAGGGGGTGGGTGGGGCTCTAAAGGGGAAGGATTGTTTGAGGGAAGTGGTTTTCAAAAGCAAAATAGTAGGGAGGAGGGAAAGGGGATAAGAAAGAGAAAAGCATAAGCTAGGGTAAATAAGATGACAGGAAATACAGAATTAGTTATTTTAACTGTGAATGTGAATGGAATGAACTCTCCCTTAAAGCAGAAGCAGATAGCAGAGTGGATTAAAAACCAGAATCCAACAATATGTTGTATACAAGAAACACATCTAAAACATAGAGATACATATAGGGTGAAGGTAAAAGGCTGGAGCAGAATCTATTATGCTTCAGGTGAACAAAAAAAAGCAGGGGTAGCAATCCTGATCTCAGACCAAGTAAAAGCAAAGATAGACTTAATTAAAAGAGACAAAGAAGGAAATTATATCTTCCTAAAGGGTACCATAGATGATGAAGCAATATCAATACTAAACATATATGCACCAAGTGGTATAGCATGGAAATTCCTAGAGGAAAAGTTCAGACAGATGCAAGAAGAAATTGACAGCAAAACTATAATAGTGGGGGATCTCAACCTCCCTCTCTCAGAACTTGATAAATCAAACCACAAAATAAATAAGAAAGAAGTTAAGGAGGTAAACAAAATGTTAGAAAAGTTAGGTATGATAGATCTTTGGAGGAAATTAAATGGAGACAGAAATGAGTTTACTTTTTTCTCAGCAGTCCATGGAACTTATACAAAAATTGACCACGTGCTAGGACACAAAAACCTCAAAATCAAATGCAGGAAGGCAGAAATAATAAATGCATTTTTTTCAGATCATGATGGAATAAAAATCACATGCAATATAAGGCCAGGAGAAAATAGACCAAAAACCAATTGGAAACTAAATAATTTTATCCTAAAGAATGAATGGGTGAAACAGCAAATTAGAGACACAATTACTAATTTCATTCAAGAGAATGACAATAATGAGACCACATACCAAAATTTGTGGGATACAGCCAAAGCGGTAATAAGGGGAAATTTTATATCTCTAAATGCTTATTTGCATAAAATAGAAAAAAAGAAAATCAATGAATTGGGCTTGCAACTAAAAAAGCTAGAGAAAGAACAAGTTAAAAACCCCCAATCAAATACCAAACTTGAAATCCTAAAAATAAAAGGAGAGATTAGTAAAATTGAAAGTAAAAAAACTATTGAATTAATAAATAAAACTAAAAGTTGCTTCTATGAAAAAACCAACAAAATAGATAAACCTCTAGTTAATTTAATTAGAAAAAGGAAAGAGGAAAATCAAATTGTTAGTCTCAAAAATGAAAAGGGAGAACTTTCCACCAATGAAGAGGAAATTAGAGCAATAATCAAGAGTTACTTTGCCCAACTGTATGCCAATAAATTTGATAACCTAAGTGAAATGGAGGAATATCTACAAAAATATAGATTGCCCAGATTAACAGAAGAGGAAATAAATTACTTAAATAGCGCCATTTCAGAAAAAGAAATAGAACAAGTCATTAATCAACTCCCTAAGAAAAAATCCCCAGGACCAGATGGATTTACATGTGAATTCTACCAAACATTTAAAGAACAGTTAACTCCAATATTATATAAACTATTCGAAAAAATAGGAAATGAAGGACTCCTACCAAACTCTTTTTATGATACAGACATGGTACTGATACCTAAACCAGGTAAAACAAAAACAGAGAAAGAAAATTATAGACCAATCTCCTTAATGAATATTGATGCAAAAATCTTAAATAAAATATTAGCAAAGAGATTACAGAAAATCATTCCTAGAATAATACACCATGACCAAGTAGGATTTATACCAGGAATGCAGGGATGGTTCAATATTAGGAAAACTATTAACATAATTGACTATATTAATAACCAAACTAACAAAAACCATATGATAATCTCAATAGATGCAGAAAAAGCATTTGATAAAATTCAACATCCATTCCTATTAAAAACATTAGAGAGTATAGGAATTAATGGACTTTTCCTTAAAATAGTCGGTAGCATCTATTTAAAACCATCAGCTCGCATCATATGTAATGGTGATAAACTGGAACCATTCCCAATAAGATCAGGGGTGAAACAAGGTTGTCCACTATCACCATTACTGTTCAATATTGTATTAGAAATGCTAGCCTTGGCAATAAGACAAGAAAAAGAGATTAAAGGAATTAGAGTAGGTCATGAGGAAACCAAATTATCACTGTTTGCAGATGATATGATGGTCTACTTAGAGAACCCTAGAGAATCAACTAAAAAACTATTAGAATTAATCCACAACTTTAGCAAAGTTGCAGGATACAAAATAAATCCACATAAATCATCAGCATTTTTATACATCACCAACAAAATGCAACAGCAAGAGATACAAAGAGAAATTCCATTCAAAATAACTATCGATAGTATAAAATATTTGGGAATATATCTGCCAAGGGAAAGTCAGGATCTATATGAGCAAAACTACAAAACACTCTCCACACAAATAAAGTCAGATCTAAACAATTGGAAAAACATCAAGTGCTCTTGGATAGGTCGAGCGAATATAATAAAGATGGCAATACTACCTAAACTAATCTATCTATTTAGTGCTATACCAATCAAACTCCCAAGAGATTATTTAACTGAACTAGAAAAAATAATGACAAAATTCATCTGGAAAAACAAAAGGTCAAGAATTTCAAGGGAATTAATGAAAAAAAATGCAAATGAGGGTGGCCTAGCTGCACCAGATCTAAAACTATATTATAAAGCAGTGGTCACCAAAACCATTTGGTACTGGATAAGAAATAGAGTAGTGGATCAGTGGAATAGGTTAGGTTCACAGAACAAAATACTCAATGACAATTGTAATCTAGTGTTCGATAAACCCAAAGACCCCAGTTTTGGGGATAAAAACTCACTATTTGACAAAAACTGCTGGGATAATTGGAAACTAGTCTGGAAGAAATTAGGCATTGACCCACACCTAACACCATATACCAAGATAAGGTCAAAATGGATTCATGATCTAGGCATAAAGAATGATATTATAAACAAATTAGAACAATGTAGGATGGTTTACCTCTCAGGCCTGTGGAGGGGGAAGGAATTTGTGACCAGAGAAGAACTAGAGGTCATCATTAATCACAAAATAGATAAGTTTGATTATATCAAGTTGAAAAGTTTTTGTACAAACAAAATGAATGCAGATAAGATTAGAAGGGTAGCAGTAAACTGGGAAAATATTTT
>JAJPUD010032440.1:0-11920 GCA_023553655.1 Myrmecobius fasciatus
TGACCTACTCTAATTCCTTTAATCTCTTTTTCTTGTCTTATTGCCAAAGCTAGCATTTCTAATACAATATTGAATAGTAATAGTGATAGTGGGCAACCTTTTTTCACCCCTGATCTTATTGGGAATGGTTTCAGTTCATCACTATTACATATGATGCTAGCTGATGGTTTAAATAGATGCTACTGACTATTTTAAGGAAAAGTCCATTAATTCCGATACTCTCTAGTGTATTTAATAGGAATGGATGTTGGATTTTATCAAATGCTTTTTCTGCATCTATTGAGATTATCATATGTTTTTTGTTAATTTGGTTATTGATATAGTCAATTATGTTAATAATTTTCCTAATATTGAACCATCCCTGCATTCCTGTTATAAATCCTACTTGGTCATGGTGTATAACTCTGGAAATGATTTTCTGTAATCTCTTTGCTAATATTTTATTTAAGATTTTTGCATCAATATTCATTAGGGAGATTGGTCTATAATTTTCTTTCTCTGTTTTTGTTTTACCTGGTTTAGGTATCAGTACCATGTCTGTATCATAAAAGGAATTTGGTAGGAGTTCTTCATTCCCTATCTTTTTGAATAGTTTATATAATATTGGAGTTAATTGTTCTTTAAATTATTGGTAGAATTCACATGTAAATCCATCTGGTCCTGGGGATTTTTTCTTAGGGAGTTGATTAATGACTTGTTCTATTTCTTTTTCTGAAATGGGACTATTTAAGTAATTTATTTCCTCTTCTGTTAATCTGGGCAATCTATATTTTTGTAGATATTCCTCCATTTAGAATGCATTCTCTTGAGGACAGACAATGTTAGTCTAGAAACCAGCAGCATGAGAAGTAATTTTTATTAAAAAAATACTTTAGTCAGGGCAGCTAGGTGGCACAGTGGATAGAGCACCAGCCTTGAAGTCAGAAGGACCTGAGTTCAGATCTGGTCTCAGACACTTCCTACCTGTGTGACCCTGGGCAAGTCACTTAATCCCAATTGCCTCAGCAAAAAGCAAAAAAAAAAAAAAAATACTTTACTCAAAGCACCTCAAAACTCATTGTACAGGTGTCTGACTATTCAACTCTTCTATTAGTTCTGCCTTATTTATTTGAGGTCACTTTTATAACATTGGAGTTATGTGTTGCATATACTATGCAATAAAGTTTTCACATGTGTCAGACTCTTGATTTTTACAATTGTATATTTCAGCGGATTTGATATGATTCACTTTGTAGATGTATTCATGTTCTGGTGACTTATGATGTTCAGGGACTTTATTGTTGTAAGATTAATTACGTGACTGAAAAATCTTAGAATCCTAGATTTAGAGTTGGAGAAGACTTATTTGTCAACCAATCCAAACTCTTTATTGTTCAGATAAAAAAAAGAAGATAGCCTCAAGAAAGGAGCTCCTTGTCTAAGAAAGTAAATGGCAAAAACAAAACAAACAAACAAAAACTGAAGCAGAGTTCTGAGCCAATGGGACTTTATTAAAAGATCCACAAGTTTCTTCTAATGAAGTGGATTTCAGAACTTGTTCATGATTTGAGATACCCTCTTCCTCCAAGATCTTAGTTCTGTAATACTTGATAACCAGACAGTACAGAACTCTCAAGTCTCATACTTTTTTTTTTTTAAACACATTTCTGTATTCATTGGAGAGTACTCTGATCATTGAGGGGGGCTCATCACTTTGGAAAATTAAAATGCATAAGAGAAAATAGAAGGACTTAGCTTTCACTGATCTTATAACACTAATCATGTAGAGTTGTAATAATGAAATCAAAGATCCCTGTGTCTATCTATCAGTCAAAGTATAATCAAGTCAATTTAAAGAATACCAGTTCATAGTTTGTATTTCCTGGGTATATAATTAATATTTGTATTAAGCCCATTCTTAATCTTTTTTCTATTATTATCCAGCTTTTGGATGCCTCAGCATGGAAGAAAGAATGATGTCCTCATTAGAACAATTGGCAGCATATGATATCTTCCTGCTCTAATATCATAACTTCCTTGACCCCTTGATTGTGGTACTATTTAATTTAGATGAAGATATTCATGTGTTTTAATGATGTTCATAATCTGCCACTTGAGTTTCCCTGGAAAATCACATTGATACTGAAATACATTTAACATAATATTGTATTTGGCACTATTTTGCATGATAATCAAATGATTTATAAAATCATAAAAATCAAAAAAAAAAAAAAAGAATTTGGCAGGAAACTTACAAGACTTCCCTTTCAGTTCTCCTACCTAATGTGAAAAGTTCCTTCTCTAGCTCATTAGGTTGTCATCTAGTTTGTATTTGAACACTTCAAGTGTTGGAAATCTCACTACATTTTGAGGCAATCCAATTTAACTTTGCAAATCTCTAATTCCTAGGAAGTGCTTCCTTGCCATGGGCAAAGCATGTACTTTCTGACAAATTCTACCTATTTGTGTAAGTTCTATTCTCTGGAGCTTCATAAACTAAGTGTTTTGCCTCTTTCCCAAGACTCCACCTTATAATAGTAATATAAGCAACTTTAAATAATCACGTGGATTTTATCACAATTTGTGGAAGAGATGAAACAGGTCTTGGATATTTAGTTAGGCCATTTATTTGGAAGCTTTTCTCAAGTTTAAAAAATTTCCTTGATGAAGCAAGTTGTCTAACTGTTATAGATTCCAAGATGGGGAAACTTCTACTTTAGTAAATATAGAAGAACAGTTTGTTATCCAAATTATTTTCTACTGGTTTGAGTGGCAGTTTTATGGAGTAACAGTCAGTCTGTCCATAAACCTTTATTAATCATCTATCATGTGTTAGGCTTTGGACTAAATGCTGAGGATACTTATAAGATTTTTAAAAAATAGTACCTAGGAGTAGGTAGGTAGTACAGAAGATAGAACACTAGCCCTGGCATCAGGAGGACCTGAATTCAAATTCTGTTTCAGACACTTGACACTTACTACCTATGTGACTCTGGACAAGTCACTCAATCCAATTGTTTTGCAAAAACTACATAGTTCAGGAGCTCCAGGATTTATAGTTTCATTGGGGCAGATAACATTAAAGTCTCAATATTATCTGCCTCTGGGAAGAAAGAATCATGAGGATCAGTTAAGATAATATGTAAAAATGTTTTGCAAATCTGAAAGTATATACATGTAATCTAGTTTAAGTGGACATATTCTTTCATCTGTGTAAGGAATTTATAGTGAGGAACAAGATCTATCAATGCACATCATCACTATAACTGCCTCAAGGCAAAAGAATGCAATTTTACATTGTCTTTGAAGACCCCCATTTTTAAGCATCCAAAATGGCCCATGAGAAACCCTCTCCCACTAGGGATCAGTATACATTTAGTTTTATGGAAACTCAATTTCTGAGTCAATTGACTAAGAGTAAACACTATGATATGTCAGTTACCCAAAAATGTTTTGATGTTCCTTTAAGGGAGACATAATGTCCAAGGATAAGGTTGTCCTGCTTTACTCTTCCCTACTCATACTACCTCTGCAATACTGTATTCATTTCAGATACCATAGCTTAAAGATAATGATACATTTCAAGAATATCTAAATGAGAGCAACCAAGACTATCTGTGACTTACTCCAGCTCCGCACCTAAGAGAATCAGCTGAAGAAACTGAATCTCTTTATCTGTGAGAAAATTTGGGATAAGGGCAGGTGTGCTGTGTGATTTTAAATGATAGGAATGGTTTTTATGCGGTAAGAGAATGAATTTCTTTTGTTTGCCCTCTAGGAGAAATAGATGGCACTTTAAAAAAGACTTATAAGGGGAAAAGTTTTGACCAATCAAAGATACTCCATAGCAATACAGACAGCCTTGGAAGGTAATGCATTCTCCCTTTTTTTTGTGATGAAGAAAAGGTTGTATTGAATGAAATTGCTGGTGTTAAATTTTTCAAAATTGCCCAATCTGCAAAAAATGAGAACAAAACAAAATTCAAACAAACAAACAAACAAAACCACTGAGGCAGAGCTTTGAGCAATGGCGCTTTATTAAAAGGTCCATAATTCCTTCTAATGAAATGGATTTCAGATCTTCTTCATGATTTGAGATGTCCCCTTCCTCTAGGATCTTAGTTTTATAGTACTTGATAACCAGACAATATAGGTGAGACAGACAAAAAATTCAGAATCTGATTGATGGATAGACTTGCCCTTGATTCTGCTGGGGGCATTATGCAAAATACAAAATCCCATTGGTTGATAGATGGGCTTGTGAACAGACCTTAACAAGCCTGTTTAGACCTTCCAGGAGGTCTTACAAAAATCAGGGAGCAGGCTCATGGAATTAGGCTAATAAAAATCAAAACATCTGCATGAGCTGATAGATTGGTAGAAGGACAGACCACAGGTTGGCAACTAGGGTCACTCATTAGCTACATATTCGTGGTCATCTCCCTATGTTGGGCAATAAAGGAATGACAAGGGATGGAGGAGTAACAAAAATGGCTGGCGGATTTTCCATGTAATTGAGTTACCTCTCTCACATTGGGCTCAATCACAAGGATGAAAGTCCTCTAGTTAACTTTCTATCATTAAGCATATAAACTTAGAATCTTTAGCTCACAACTCTGAGGTCTATTATCAGTGCTTACAATCACTGCCTCTTTGGTGTCATATCAAGGTGATTAAAACTTATTAAAATAGAATAAGGGTCCAAAATAGGGGTTCAGTTAATCATCTCTCTCATTGGAGAATATTTTAGAGGGTTCTTTAGATCTAAGTTGATCTGAAAAGATTGAGATCCCTCCTAACCTTTAGATTTAAATGTCATAGTACCCTTATATTCCCATTTTATTTCTCATAATATATTTCAGAGAAATATCTAACACCATACCTATAGTTTTGTAAAGTAACAAGTAGTAACAGCTTAAGAGATGATCCCTGCTCAGCACATTTTTGCATATCTTCACAATTAATGCCTGAAACTAAAAGAATTAAGAACCTCTTTTATGAAACTTCATTATCAAAGTGCAGGGGATGTCATTTTGTAAGTGGCAGATGGATGTCTTCAATATTCCAAAAATGAGATTATTATAGGTTGCCATTCCATTTGCCTTTACATAGAAACAAAGCATTTATATGCCAGAAAAAATTGTATATATGAAGTGATATGACTGTCAATAGCATGTATGGAGTCCAGTATTGTTTTCACAGGTAAGTTCTCCTAAGCACTTTTAACCAGGGCTCTTTTAAGTCATCCAGCAAGAATTTTTTTGTTTGTTTGTTTTTTTCCCTTTCTTTTTTATTTCAGGAAGGTTGACAGGTCATAGGATTAAATCAAGTTATCAGAAAGTACTTATTAAGCAACTGTTATACAAAGAAAGACAAAAGGAAAAACAAATCAGGCTGCCCTCAAGGGCTCATCTTTTAATGAGTGAGATATCATGCAAATAACTTTGTACAGACAGAAAAGGCACATTAGAAGTAATCCCATAGGGAAGGCTAATGCCTTATGCATAAATGCTTAATGCATTAAGGAACACCAAGAAATACTTACTAGAGAAGATGTGATTTTATTCTGGATTGGAAGGAAGCCAGGAAAGTCAAGAGGTGAAGATGAGGAATGAGAGACTTCCAGGCTTGGAGGACAACTAATGAGGATGCATAGTGTAAAGGCATGGAGATGGCTAAGAGAAGCTTCTTCCCAGTGAACTAGAAACTGTCTTGGACAAGGCACATCACCTCTCAAGGCTGTTTTCTTCAGCTGCAAAATGAGTCTGCTGAACATTTTCTCTCATGATCTTCCAGTTCGAATGATGTGGTTGTTCATCATCTTCATAAGTGGTCTTCACATATCTATTTTGTAGTTGATGTTTCAATAGGGTCCAACTTTTTATTACTCTGTTTGGGATTCTCTTGGAAGTGGTTTGCTCTTTCTCCAACTTATTTTACAAATGAGGAACTGAAACAAACAAAATTTAGTACTCAGGATCACATGGGTACTGACTGAAGCTGGATTGGAACTCATGAATATGAATGATTCTGATTCCAAGCCCAGATGCTCTCTCCACTCTCTCCACACCTAATGCAAACTTATACTTATACTACCCATAGCTTTATACTTCTCTGCCTTGCACACCCAATGCAAACTCCAAATTGGGACAAAGGAGAGAACCCGGGCTTTGCTGCTGTGACATGCAAGTGTTTAACTGGTCACTACTCTTTTCAGACAGAGTCACAGAATACAAAACTTTGAGAGTTAAAGGAGATATCAGTAGCATCCAACCCTCAAGCAAAAGTAATCTCCACTAAAATACACCAAACTGGCTGTCTGGTCAGCCAAACTACCAAACATCTCCAGAGATGGAGAATGAACCATCTCCTAAGAAACCAATCTCTCTCTGAGTCAACATTTACTATTAGGGAGATTTCTCTGATAAAAAGCAAAAATTTGTCTCTGATCTGGAATCTCATTTCTCCTACTTCTACCTTCTGGGAACAGATAAAGCTAGTCAATCTTTCTCTATGGGAGAAAGTTAGTCTATGAAGTTGGTCAAAAATTTAAATACAAAAACATCCTTTCCCTAGTTCTTTCTTCTTCAAAATAAATACCTTGTCTTCCTTTCATTTCTAATCTCCCTTAAAGCTAGAGTATACTTCCTGTTAATTTTCTCCAATTTATACTGTACAAAAATGGTGTTAACAAAGTTGTTTTCCACCATCAGACTCTGAACTCCTTGAGAACAGGTACTATTTTTTATCTCTCTCTATCTTTATCTCTACTATGGTTCCTGGAACATGGTAGACACTTCATAAATTCTTAGCAACTAGCATATGACCAGACTCTTCAATATTCTGGTCTTTGTACTAGATACTCTGGTTTATCACTGCCTTTCACAAACCATGGTATGCAGAACTGAGCACAATATTGTAAATCTGGTGTGAATGGAAAAGACTTCAGGGTATCCCTAAAGAGCCACTTTCATCCATTTCTCAAGTATCAAATAAGACAATTGTTTCCTTCTTCATCTTTGACAGGGAAGAGGATAGATTAGCATCTTCTTACTCTGAGAAGCTGTCTCTATTTGTTTAATTAACATGTTTTTTTTTTTCCAAAAACAAAATCTTATTATAAATATGCCTGATGAAGCAAAACAAATTCCCATATTTCAATGTCCAAAAATGTGTCTCCTTCTATGGATTTAGCCAGTTCATCACTTATCAATCACAAGATAGAATTCTTCATGATTGTTCTGGAATTGAACATCATGATGCTCAAATTTCTTATATCCTTCAAAGATGGTTATTTCTACAATGTATTTGCTATAATATAGATATTTTTCCTTTTTCTGTCCACTTCCTTTTACATCATTTCATACAAGTATTTCCAAAGTCAGATGAGCTTTTTTTTTTTTTTTTTTTTTGCCTGCCACTTCACACTGCTAATTCATGAACTTGAATTACATGATAGTTATATTCTGGGGTTCAGACAAAAATCAAGAGACGTAATTCATGCCCTAGGCCTGGATACGGCTTATGTGAGTTAAAATATTTTTTTACAAATCCGTTTGAGAATTTGAGAATTTTCCCAAGAAGCAAAATCAAGCCACTACACAAAGGTTCTTAAATTTTGAATTGCAGCCCCATATGAGTCTTGTAACTGAATTTGGGGATCGTGAAAGTATGATTTATTATCACTTAATGTTTGATTCGCATACCTAATTTATATACCTATATACTTGGAGTCATGTAAAAGGAGTCTGGGCTCTATAGTATTGATGAAATGAGAGAGAATATGACAAATAGTGTGAGGCTAAGGAGGAAGGATTTCCAGGCCATAACAAAAGGAAGAAAACAGAATTTGTGGGGGATATGTAAGCTGTGACAAACAGGAGAAAGCACCATTTTAGTGCAAGTCATAGTCTTCAGTACAGTTTCAGAGACTAAAATCATTCCTTACTTCCATACTTACCTATGGATTTCAGTTGTCTTAGGTCCATTACTTTTTTCCTTTCAAATTCAGCTATAAGAATAAATGGTATAATAAGATACATTATTTATCAGAGGGGAAAAAGGCCTATTACCTAGTGTCCCGCACCTTTTAAACTTTAGATTAGGAATCAAATGCTTTATCTCTTCCTCTAATAAAGTAATTGTATAATCTTGGGTATTTGCTTTCATAGTTTTGGGCCTCAAGCTCCAGATGAAAAAAAATTTTAAAAAATCAAATGAGAAAATCTGTAAGAAAATTTACAATTACTTTTATTATGTTATAATTTATTAATTAGATATTAATTGAATTTTGGAAGCATAAATTAGGAAAAATCTGTGATTTTGTATATATATAGGGAATTTAATTTCTGGTGAGGAAATTACATCTTTCAGTATAGGCAGACACATTACCTGAAATTTATAGTCTGAGGGAGTTGCCTGGCACACTGAAAAACAATGTAATGTGTCATTTAGCATAGAAATAATGAGTCAGAGGTGGGTCTTGAAGTCTTCTTGGATCTGAGAAAAGCTCTTTATTTATTAGACTGGGAGTAAATTTGGGTTCAGGTCTCATCTTTGTCACTTTCTAGCTGTGTAAATTACTCTTTGATCCTCAGTAACTCCATAGTTAAAATGGGAATAACAATGCTAATAGCACTTATTTCTTAGATTTGAGATACTACATGAAAAGATCTTTTACTATGCATTATATTAGATTCAGTAATTATAATATAGTTCATACCTGACACATTATCAAGATTCATATCTGCACTTAATTCACATGTCTTCTTCACTTAGGTTTGAATTTTGATGCATCAAGCACCTATATACCCATTTCCTAACATGTCTTTTCCATTTTCTATCCCCTGGATAATTTTGCAAAAGGTGAGCCACAGAAACCATTTTCTCCTGTTTCTGATTTCTCAAGTATCAGATACAATAGTCATTTTCTTCTTCATCAGACAAGGCCAGACAATTTGTGATTGAATAAGAGGATGATAAAGTCTGAGTTTTTTAATATCTGAATTTGAACTGTACCTACACTGGCAATCCTATCATAAATTTTTGTTATAGTTTTTTTTTTTTTTTTTCCTTATTGGGAGGGATAAAGACTTGGGCTTAAGGAGTTCGTTCTAATATCACTTTTCCATGAATTTTCAAATCCTAGAATTTTTAATTACCTCAATTATGGCAGAGTATATTATCTGACCAACAATCTTTGTTTTGGTAGATGTTCAGGGATATCTCCACCATCATTAAATTGTATATACTTTAGCTATTAGTCTGAAGAAGTTGCTATGGTTTAACAAGTGGTATATAGTCACTAATAGTTAACTTGAATTGGTTTTGTTAAGGGATACCTGGAAGTAGAAGCTAATAAATAGTCTCTAGATCTTTAATATCTCTAAGCACTAAGAATAGATTTGAATAGTCAGCAACCCTAACTCCCTCCTAAATATCCATATCTCTTCCATTTCCTACCCCAGATGTAACTTTGCAAAAAGATTGTAGAGATTAATATTTCCTCTAATTCAGTGGCATGTTACAAAAGAATCCATGGTCTTCTTTACTAAAGTAGATTCTGGATCTTCCTCATGATTTGAGATGCCCCCTTCTTCTAGGACCTTGTATTAGAGTTTCTTACCTAAATATGCAAAAGAGGCACAGTAAAATACAGAATCTCATTGGTTTACAGATTATATATATAAGTTAAAATAAGCAAAAATGATATGTTAGCATTGTCATAAATTGGATGAAGCAGGAAATATCTCTATTGACTAGGTGGTCACAAGTTAGTCACTTGCTCATGGACAAGATAGAGAGAACCAGAAGTGCAAAAGTAAATTGGAAGAATTTCTGTGTAATTTAATTATCTTTGCTAAACTGGGCATGGTCACCCTGACAAATTAAAACAAGGGTAATAGACTTCTAGTTAACTTCTTGTGATCAAGCAAATGAACTTTAGAATCTACAGCTCACAGCTCTGGGGCCTAATATATATACCTTATAATCACTATCTTTATAGAATCATATCAAATTGATTAATTCTGATGGGAATAGAGTAGAAGTCCAAATGAATTATTTCTCACAGGGCTTTTGTTATATGTGAAGGTTAGAAGTTGTGGGGTTAGAAGTTAGAATTAGAGACTCTAAATCAAAGATTTTGTCTAAAGGGGCCTTGATTCAACCTCATGCAGTCCAGGCAGTGGTTATATTACAGAATATTATATCCTTGAGTCACACAAGAATAATCTCAGGTTTGGATGACACATTTAAACTAGAAGAAATGGCATGGTCAATCAATTAATGAATATTTTATTAGGCACCTAATATATGCCAGACACTGCACTAAGAGCTGATTCCTGAAATCCATCTACTTTCACAATATCTGGAATCACTTTATTTCCATCTTCCCAAGACTTGGGTAAAAATTCTACCTTTCATATTTATTACCTGTATAAACTTGGATTAGAAGGTAAACATTTCAAAGTCTAATGTTCCACCTTTCTGCTATCTAGGAGAGGGTGGGACTGGGGGGGGGGCGAAATTTGTAACAGAAAGCTTTGAAAGGCTCATTGTTGAAGAATTAAACATACATATGTTTTGCAAATAAAAAGCTTTAATTAAAAATAAATAAATAAAAATAAAAAAGTCTAATGTCCTACAACTATAAAATAAAGGGGGAATGAGAGAGATTGTTAATGTTCTTTCCTGTTCTATATCTAAGATCATATGTTTGTCAATTCTATTTTTGACAATGATTGAGATGTTGGAAGTAGAAGTATAGTTGAATTGTTGGATGGAGTGGAAGGTATTTTTAGTCACTCATTAAATCTATAAATGTGGATGATTCTCTCTTTCAGACCTTATATATTTGCCTACCTGTTAGCTAATCATAGGAAAGATATGGTTGCATGGAACTTCATTACCTGTTTCATAGTGCAAAGAAAAGACTGTCAGTTCCTTACCCAAATTCTGCAGGTAATAGGGAAATTACCAGTTCAGACAGTTCAGAACCTCAGAGAGAACTGAAATAATAAATGGAAAGCAAAATGCCATGCTAAAGTGAAATTAAAACATCCTAGGGGACAATATAGTGTAATAAACAAAAGGCTGGTCTTAGAGTATGAAAGATCTTCCTTGAACCTTGCTTCATATACTTATTAGCTGTATGATTCTAATTAAATCCCTTCGCCATTCTATGTCTCCATTTCCTAAGCTATGCAATTACATGATTGGACTCAGAAATGTTTAAAATCTATTTGTTCTATGATGAGATACGGTTTTTACCTAAAATCCTAATTATATATCACTTAGAATGACAAAGACAGGGGCAGCTAGGTGGCACAGTGGTTAGAGCACCAGCCCTGAAGTCAGGAAGACCTGAGTTCAAATCTGGTCTCAGACACTTCCTGGCTGTGTTACCCTGGGCAAGTCACTTAACCCCAATTGCCTTAGCAAAAAGCAAAAAAAAAAAAAAAAAAAAAAAAGAATGACAAAGACAGAAAATCTTGTCATTATTGTTGCTTTTGATTTTTCAGTTGTTTTATTTGTCTCAGTCAAATAATCTGGCTGTGTTCTCCTTTCCTCCTTTATTTAAGACCTCTCTTTGGTCTACCCCTTCTTTTTAATCGTGTTTGATTTGTGACTTCAGTGATAAAAAATAAATAATCATACCAAGCTGATATATCTCCCTTCAAAATACATGATGTCAGGTTTGCCCTGAATCCAGCTCTCCATGAGCTATACTGAAGAGGAGCATTCAGTTGTCCCCAGTAGTCAAAGGAAGAACAGATTACAATCATAACCCAATTCTGGGAACAATCTTTGGGTAGGTAATAATAGATTCTTTCCTCCTTATATATCCTGGTGTCTACACCAGTACCATTTCTCCCTAAGGATATCCTTTCCCTGAACTTTTGCAATTAAGCTTTCGAGCTAAAGGTCTTGCATCAGTTTT
>JAJPUD010032441.1:0-11919 GCA_023553655.1 Myrmecobius fasciatus
CTCTCTCCATAAAAGTTGTCTATGGTGAGAGCTCTTTTTGGTTTTTTATTCATTTTTTTTTAAAGGTGTGAGGTCTGTTTAGGGCAAAGGTGGGACAGCTGCTTTAATTTGCCCTGGGGCAGTTCTGCTGATTGAGTTATTTCAGGAACTGGGCAGTTCTGCTGATTGAATTATGTCAGGGGCTGGGCAGCTCCGCTGATTGAATTATTTCTGGTGCTTATCAGACCTGTTGTTTGATTGATTGCTTTAAGGTGCTGTGTAATGGCAGCTAGTTACGATGCTCATCAGGGGTTCAGTGGTTCACAATCTATCCCCCTCAAAAGGCAGACCCTCCAAACCACCTGCCCACAATCAGGACAAATTGTTCCAAGAGGCTGGCAGAAGACTCCCAGGTGTGTGAAAAGCACAACGCTCCCACTCCTGTTCTGACTCCTGTTCCAGCTCCCTGCTCCAGCTCCCTGCCCCGGTCTCCCTGTGCTGCAGTCTGGGTTCAGTAGGCCACCCCCTGCCCCATTAAAACAGACCTGTTTTGAGGTTCTTCCAGAGTATCTTCTTCTAGAATCGTGTTGTTCTCCGGATATTGTGGATTTTTTTGCTTCAGAATCAGTCTAGAGGCTTCATATTTTGTTGGTTTGAGGGGAGGTTAGAGGAGGTTACAGAGAATCCTGTCTGATCTCCGCCACCATGGCTTCACCCCCAGAAGGAAGTCCAAGGAGAATAGTCTTGATGTAGGGATGGGGAGTGGTGATGAAGAGAAGCAATTTACATGTAATCTTTTGTTGACAAGGGGGCTAAAGGAAGTGTAGTTTTTTCCAGATGGAAGAAAGAAATCAAAGATGTTGGGAGGCAAAAGTCACCTTGGATAGGAGAAAACTAAGAATTTTGAAATCTCAGGTTGTGGATATGTGCTAGATTACTGCTCAGCTGATTGAAAAAGAAAGATGCTATTGTCCTGGACAACTTATAATCACCAGCAATTGGAGCCTTGTTTGGCTCACTTGCAATTGCACTTAAGGAGTTACCAGACTGACAAGATTTATTTCCACACTAAGACATATCACAGAGTATGGTAGTGGTGATGAAGTAAGGTATAAGAAGAAGGAAAAGATAGGAAGAGGGCATGTTGGAGAAAATTTTATGTTTGATCCTATAGTAATAGGGAGTCATTGGAGTTTGTTGTTGTTGTTTGTTATTTATACTTAATTCTCTCTTTTTTATATTAAAGCTTTTTATTTGCAAAACGTATGTATGGGTAATTCTTCAACATTGACCCTTACAAAACTTTCGTTACAAATTTTTTCCCCCCAGTCCCCTCCTTTCCCCTAGATGGCAGGAAGTTCACTACATGTTAATTATGTTAAAATACTTGACAAATCAAGTATATGTATGCATATTTCCACACTTATCTTGCTGTGCAAGAAAAAATCATGTCTACAAGAAAAAAAATCTGGGAAAGGAAACACAATGCAAGAAAACATCAATAGAGAACATGAAAATGTTATGTTGTGGTCCACATTTCACATCCCTCTCTCTGGGGTGTATATGGCTTTCTTCACTGAACAATTGGAACTGCTTTGAAACATCTCATTGTTGAAGAGAGCCATGCCCATCAGAATTCATCATCAGATAGTCTTGTTGTTGCCATGTATATTGATCTCCTGGTTCTGCTCATTTCACTCAGCATCAATTCATGCAAGTATCTCCAGGCCTCTCTGAAATCATGCTGCTGGTTGTTTCCTATAGAACAATAATATTCCATAACATTCATATATCATAATTTGCCCGGCCACTCTCCAATTGATGGGCATTCATTCAGTTTCCAGTTTCTTGCCACTACAGAAAGGGCTACCACAAACATTTTTGCACATGTGGGTCCCTTTCCTTCCTTTATGATCTCTTTGGGATATAGGCCTAATAGAAACACTGCTGGGTTAAAGGGTATGCACAGTTTGATAACTTTTTGAGTGTAATTCCAAACTGCTCTCCAGAATGGTTGGATCGGTTCACAGTTCCACCAACAATGTATCAGTGTCACATCCCTGAAACCTTCGTCATTATCTTTTTCCTGTCATTTTAGCCAATCTGACAGGTGTGTAATGGTATATCAGAGTTGTCTTAATTTGCATTTCTCTGATCGATAGTGATTTAGAGCACATTTTCATATGACTAGAAATGGTTTTAATTTCATCATCTGAAAATTGTTCATATCCTTTGACCATTTATCGATTGGAGAGTGCCTTGAATTCTTTTTTTTTTTTTTTTGCTTTTTGCTAAAGCAATTGGGGTTAAGTGACTTGCCCAGGGTCACACAGCTAGGAAGTGTCTGAGACCAGATTTGAACTCAGGTCCTCCTGGCTTCAGGGCTGGTGCTCTATCCACTGCACCACCTAGCTGCCCCGAGTGCCTTGAATTCTTATAAGTATGAGACAGTTCTCTGTATATTTTAGTAATGAGGCCTTTATCAGAGCCATTAAATGTAAAGATGATTTCCCAATTGTACTTAATTCTCAAAGATCACCATTGACATTAGTAAGGTGATGTTTTGATTTGCAATCGAACTGGATTTAAGTGAGGTAGTGAAGGATGTACAAAGTCATCAGTCCCACTCTTTCCTCCAGAGTCATCTGGACAAGATAGAAGTCAGGGTAACTGAATATTGACATCCTCCCATTTGAGTTACTGAATGATATCCCCTCCTTAATTGGAATTAACTGGATAAGGGATTGACATATTCAGACCAGCACTTTAGGAAGGTCAGTTTCATGGGTGAATAGAAGCTAAACTGAAGTGGGAGGATATTTGAGGTAAGGAGAACAAGCAAAAGATATTTAAGTATTTCAAGAGTAAAACAATAAGAGTCTGCACTAGAATGGTAACAAAGTCAGAGAAGAGAAGGAACATTTGAGAGAGATATTAAGAAGGTAAAATCAATGGGAGGATGATAGCTCCCTTGACACAAATAGGAAAGACAATCTGTGCAAAGATGTGGAATGTCATGTATGGGGAACATCAAGAAGATCAGTTTGGTTATACCATGGAATGTGTAGAAGTGGGCAATATAGAATAAAACTGTAAAAATATTGAATTGAAATCAGATTGTAAAGCATTTTAACTATCAAATAAAGAATACATTTTATCCTAAAATATCAGGAAACTTGTAGAATGCCATGAACAGATTCTTTATTCTTGGTTCTCAATGGATAGAAGATGGATGGGAGAAGAGAGAAACTTAAAGTAGGGTGTTGCAATAGTCCAAGCAAGAATTTGACTTCACGCAAGTCTCTCCAGGCTTCTCTGAAACCATCCTGCTGGTCCAATCAAAGGATTGGACGTGGCTATCAGCCATGTAAATGGAAAGAAGGGGAGGCAAATGCAAAAGATATGGAAGCAACTTAGCAACTAATTTGAAAAATCAGATGAGGAACATAGATATTTCTTGAAAATGAGTTGAAGATGAGATGCCCTCATCAGAAATAGAGGCATTTGGAATGCAGGTGGGTTATGAGAGATTTTGGGAACCTATTCTCTTTTTGACATATTGTATATAAGAATGGCAAATTACTTGCTTTTTTGATGCATTTTCCAAAGCTTTAAAATTAGTTTACAGAATAATTAAAGATTTAGTTAGTAAAACCAGATCATTAGTACTTTAAGCTCAATATTATTGAACTATTTATTACTTACTATTTTTATAATAATAACAGCTGACTTTTGTATACTGTCAAATTTTACAAAGCACTTTCCATACATCATGGCATTTGAATCCCACAACAATTCTATTGGCACTGCAAATTTTATAATGCACATTTTTAACACATGAAGGGAACAATGCTTAGAAAAGGGATTTGCTCATTTTCACACAGCTAACAAGTACCAGAAGTAGGATCAGAAGTTTTGTGTTCCTAATTTTAATGGTAGACATGTATCAATCAGTCTATAGATTATAAAGGGGTTAAGTGCTTACCAGGTGCTGGGGTATACCTTTTCTCTCTGCCAGACTCTAACAAATATATATCCAGATTAAGCATATTAAGAAACTTTTGTTTAGTTGAACTGACCTAAACTGAATAGCTTCTCTTTCATGATGTAGAGATGAATTGGAATTTCAAAGTTTATAGATGGTATAAGTTTGAAATAAATAACAACATAAGCAAAGATATAATTTCAAGTTCTAAACTTTCCAGAATCTTCATTTAGAGGGAGATTCATTTTCTATCTAACTTCACATTTGTATTTCTTCATAATGCCTCAGGAACCTCTTCATCCATAAAGGTCACTTGAATTCACATTTCTTCAGTACCCCTTATCCCTGGGACTTCTCTCTCTCCCTCTAAGTCAAGGGCCTAGACTTCTTCAAGAACCTCCATTTGAAGAGGGAGACTAGGCCATTTTCCACCTGATTGCTCCTGGACTCCTGGACTTCTTCATGATGTCTCTGCCCTGGATACCTTCTTTCCCTCATCGTTTTCTGCTTTCTTTTGTATGTTGTCTTCCCCCATTAGATTGTAAACTCTTTGAAGGAAGGGAATTTTGTCTTTCTTTGTATCGCCAGGTACAATACAATGTTTGAACATTGTAGTTGCTTAATAAATGTTTATTGATTGTCCTAATTAACCCATTGAATGAGTAATGAATTCAGTAAAACAGATTAATTTGTTAAAAATGTAAATTATCTAGAAATATTGACACAGTGCCTCTTTGAACAATGAAATATTCATATCTACATCTAAATTTGTCTTGATCTGAGATTTCACTGGTGTAGAGAACTCTCAATGTGAAAACTACTTCCACACAGATGCACAATTCATCAATTTTAGAGAGTTGCTGTGGATGTTTTGAGGTTAAATTTGACCTCCAAACACAGAACTCAAGAGAAGCATAAAAAGGTAAAAAGGAAACAACTCTTAAGAACTATATTTCTACTATGGGTATACTTAAAGAATGGGGGTATAATTTGATATTACTTTGATAATATCAAAAAGAAACTAGAGGTGGAAAGGCTGGGAAATACTGGGAAAAAGAGGGAAAAGGTGGTAAAATAAGGTTAAAAAAAGGAGGTAAAAATAAGGTAAAATCTCATGAAGAGGCAAAGAAAACCTAATATAATTGAGGGAAAGAAGGGAGGGAGATTAGCATTGTGTAAATCTTACTCTCATCAGATTGGGCTCTAAAAGAGTATATTAGACACATTTGGTTTCACAGAGAAACTTGTCCTTCCTTATAGGGAAAAGGTAGGGAAAGGAGGAAAAGAAAGGGATAGACTAATAGAAGGGAAAATAGAAGAACCAGGGGAAAGGAGTAAAAAAGGGGGGGGCTCTAAAAAGGGGGAGGACTGTTTGGGGGAGATGGTCATCAAAAGCAAAATACTGGGGAGGGAGGAAGGGAGAAAGGGGAAAAGAAAGAGAAAAACATAACTTGGGTAAATAAGATGGCAGGAAATACAGAATTAGTTAATTTAACTGAGAATGTGAATGGATGAACCCTCCCATTATGCGGAAGTGGATAGCAGAGTGGATTAAAAGCCAGAATTCAACAATATGTTTTTTACAAGAAACACATCTAAAGCATAGTGATATATACAGGGTGAAGGTAAAAAGCTGGAGGAGAATCTATTATGCTTCAGGTGAACAAAAAAAAGCAGGGGTAGCAATCCTAATCTCAGATCAAGTAAAAGCAAAGATAGATCTAATTAAAAGAGATAAGGAAGGAAACTATATTTTAATAAAAGGTACCATAGATAATGAAGTGGTATCAATACTAAATATATATGCACCAAGTGGCGTAGCATCCAGATTCCTAGAGGAGAAGACGCAAGAAAAAATAGACAGCAAAACTATATTAGTGGGGGATCTCAACCTTGCTCTCTCAGAATTAGATAAATCAAATCACAAAATAAATAAGAAAGAAATTGGGGAGGTAAACAAATTATTAGAAAAGTTAGGTATGATAGATCTTTGGAGAAAATTGAATGGAGACAGAAGGGAGTTTACTTTTTTCTCTATGGTTCATGGAACTTATACAAAAATTGACCATGTGTTAGGGCATAAAAACCTCAAAATCAAATGCAGAAAGGCAGAAATAGTAAATGCATCTTTTTCAGATCATGATGCAATAAAAATCAAATGAAATATAAGGCCAGGAGAAAATAGACTAAAAGTTAATTGGAAATTAAATAATCTAATCCTAAAGAATGAATGGGTGAAAGAACAAATCATAGACACAGTCAATAATTTCATCCAGGAGAATTGACAATAATGAGACAACCTACCAAAATTTGTGGGATACAGCCAAAGCGGTTATAAGGGACAATTTTATATCTCTAGATGCTTACCTGCATAAAATAGAGAAAGAAAAGATCAACAAATTGGGCTTATTCTTAAAAAAAACTAGAAAAAGAACAAATTAAACACCTTCAATTAAATATCAAATTGGAAATTTTGAAAATAAAAGGGGAGATTAATAAAATTGAAAATAAGAAAACAATTGAATTAATAAAACTAAGACTTGGTTTTATGAGAAAAAAACCCAACAAAATAGATAAGCCTTTAGTTAATTTGATTAGAAAAAGGAAAGAGGAAAATCAAATTGTTAGTCTCAAAAATGATAAGGGAGAACTTTCCTCCAACGAAGAGGAAATTAGAGCAATAATTAAGAGTTACTCTGCCCAACTTTATGCCAACAAATTTTATAATCTAAATGAAATGGAGGAATATCTACAAAAATACACTGTTCAAGTAAACAGAAGAGGAAATAAATTATTTAAATAGCATCATTTTAGAAAAAGAAATAGAACAAGCTATTAATCAACTCCCTAAGAAAAAAATCTCCAGGGCCAGATGGATTTACATGTGAATTCTACCAAACATTCAAAGAACTATTAATTCCAATACTATATAAACTGTTTGAAAAAATAGGGAAAGAAGGTGTAGTACCAAATTCCTTTTATGATACAGATATGGTGCTGATAGCTAAACTAGGTGGGGTGAAAATAAAAAAAACAAAAACTATAGCCCAATTTCCCTATTGAATATTGATGCAAAAATCTTAAAAAAAATGTTAGTAACAAGATTACAGAAAGTCATCCCCAGGATAATACACTATGACTAAGTAGGATTTATGCCAGGAATTCAGGGCTGGTTCAATATTAGGAAAACTATCAGCATAATCAATTATATTAATAACCAAACTAACAAAAAACCTATGATTATCTCAATAGATGCAGAAAAAGCATTTGATAAAATCCAACATGGATTCCTATTAAAAACACTACAGAGTATAGGAAGAAATGGGCTTTTCCTTAAAATGATCTGTAGCATCTATTTAAAACCATCAGCAAGCATCGCATGTAATGGGGACAAACTAGATCTATTCCCAATAAGATCAGGAGTGAAACAAAGTTGCCCACTGTCACCATTACTATTTAATATTGTATTGGAAATGTTAGCTTTGGCATGAAGAGAAGAAAAAGAGATTAAAGGAATTAGGATAGGTAATGAGGAAACCAAATTATCACTCTTTGCAGATGACATGATGGTATACTTAGAGAACCCTAGAGACTCAACTAAAAAGCTACTAGAAACAATTCACAACTTTAGCAAAGTTGCAGGATACAAAATAAATCCACATAAATCATCAGCATTTTTACATATTACCAAAAAAGTTCAGCAGTAAGAGATAGAAAAAGAAATCACATTCAAAATAATTGTTGATAGTATAAAATATTTGGGAATCTATCTGTCAAGGAAAACTCAGGAACTATATGAACTACCCTAGAAAGCACTTTCCACACAAATAAAGTCAGACCTGATCAATTGAAAAAACATCAAGTGCTCATGGGTAGACTGAGCGAATATAATAAAAATGACAATACTACCCAAACTAATTTACTTATTTAGGGCCATAGCAATCAAACTCCCAAGAAATTATTTTACAGATCTAGAAAAAGTAGTAGCAAAGTTCATTTGGAAGAACAAAAGGTCAAGAATTTCAAGGGAATTAATGAAAAAAAAAGGCCGATGAAGGTGGCCTAGCTGTACCAGATCTAAAACTACAATATAAAGCTGTGGTCATCAAAACCATTTGGTACTGGCTGAGAAATAGAGCAGTCAATCAGTGGTATAGAATAGGATATCAGGACAATCTAAGCAATAACTATAGCAATTTAGTGTTTGATAAACCCAAACCCCAGGTTCTGGGATAAGTATTCACTATTCGACAAAAACTGCTGGGAAAATTGGAAACTAGTGTGGAAGAAATTAGGGCTTGACCCACACCTAACACCACATACCAAGATAAGATCTAAATGGATTCATGATCTAAATATAAAGAGTGATGTGATCAAATTAGAGGAACATAGGATAGTTTACCTCTCAGACCTGTGGAGTTGGAATAAATTTATGTCCAAAGAAGATGTGGAACTCTTAATTGAACACCAGATAGATAATTTTGATTATATTAAGTTAAAAAGTTTCTGTATAAACAAAACTAATGCAGACAAGATTAAGAAGGAAGCATCAAATTGGGAAATCATCTTTACATTTAATGGTCCTGATAAAGGTCTCATCTCTAAGATATATAGAGAATTGTCTCATATTTATAAGAATTCAAGCCATTCTCCAATTGATAAATGGTCAAAGGATATGAACAGACAATTTTCAGATGATGAAATCAAAACTATTTATAGTCATTATAGCTCCAAATCACTATTCATCAGAGAAATGCAAATTAAGACAACTTTGAGGTACCACTACACACCTGTCAGATTGGCTAAAATGACAGGAAAAGATAATGATGAATGTTGGAGGGCATGTGGGAAAACTGGGACACTGATGCATTGTTGGTGGAACTGTGGACAGATCCAACCATTCTGGAGAGTAATTTGGAGCTATGCTCAAAAAGTTATCAAACTGTGCATACATACCCTTTGACCCAGCAGTGTTTCTATTGGGCTCATATCCCAAAGAGATCTTAGAGGAGGGAAAGGGCCCCACATGTGTAAGAATGTTTGTGGCAGCCCTTTTTGTAGTGGCTAGAAACTGGAAACTGAATGGATGCCCATCAATTGGAGAGTGGCTGAATAAATTATGGTATATGAATGTTATGGAATATTATTGTTCTGTAAGAAATGATCAGCAGGACGATTTCAGAGAGGCCTGGAGAGACTTGCATGAATTGATGCTGAGTGAAGAGAGCTGAACCAGGAGATCATTATTCACAGCAACAACAATACTATATGATGATCAGTTCTGATGGACATGGCTCTCTTAAACAATGAAATGTTTCAAACCGGTTCCAATTGTTCAGTGAAGAAAGCCATATACACCCAGAGAGGGATGTGAAATGTGGACCACAACATATCATTTTCATGTTCTCTATTGATGTTTGCTTGCATTGTATTTCCTTTATTTGATTATTTTTTTCTTGCACCTACGATGTCTCCTGCACAAAAATGATGTGTGGAAATAAGTATACATATATTCGATTTGTCAAATATTTTAACATAATTAACAGGTAGTGGATATCCTGCCATCTAGGGGAGGGGTGGGGAGTAGGGGGGAAAATTTGTAACAGAAATGTTGAAGAATTACCCATACATGTTTTTTGCAAATAAAAAGTATTAATAAATAAATATATTAAAAAAACCATTTGGTACTGGCTAAGAAATAGAGTAGTTGATTAATGGAATAGGATAGGATCACGGGACAAAACAAGCAATAATTATAGCAATCTAGAATTTGATAAACCCAAAGACCCCAGCTTCTATGATAAGTACTCAGTATTCGACAAAAACTGCTGGGAAAATTGGAAACTAGTGTGGAAGAAATTAGGGCTTGACCCTCACCTAACACCACATACCAAGATAAGATCTAAATGGGTTCATGATCTAGATATAAAGAGTGATATTATAAGAAAATTAGAAGAACATAGGATAGTTTACCTCTCAGACCTGAGGGAGAAGGAAGGAATTTATGTCCAAAGAAGAACTGGAACTCTTAATTGGACACCAGATAGATAATTTTGACTATATTAAGTTAAAAAGTTTTTGTACAAACAAGACAAGATGAGGAGGGAAGCAATAAATCATCTTTATATTTAAGGGTTCTGATAAAGGCCTCATTTCTAAAATATATAGAGAATTGTCTCATATTTATAAGAATTCAAGCCACTCTCCAATTGATAAATGGTCAAAGGATATGAACAGCCAGTTTTCAGATGATGACATTAAAAACAGTCATATGAAAAAGTGCTCCAAATCACTATTGATTAGAGAAATGCAAATTAAGATAACTATGAGATTACACTACACATCTGTCAGATTGATTAAAATGACAGGAAAAGGTAATGATGAATGTTGGAGGGGATATAGAAAAACTGGGACACCAATACACTGTTGGTGGAACTGTGAACCGATCCAACCATTTTGGAGAGCAATTTGGAACTATGCTCTTTTTGAAGTGGCTAGAAACTGGAAACTGAATGGATGCCCATGAATAAATTATGGTATATGAATGTTATGGAATATTATTGTTCTGTAAGAAATGACTAGCAGGATGATTTCAGAGAGGCCTGGAGAGACTTGCATGAACTGGTACTGAGCAAAGTGAACAGAACCAGGAGATAATTATACATGGCAACAACAAGACTATATATGATGACCAATCCTGATGGACATGGCTCTCTTCAACAATGAAATGTTTCAAACCAGTTCCAAGTGTTCAGTGAAGAAAGCCATATACACCCAGAGAGAGGGATGTGAAATGTTCTCTCTATTGATGTTTGCTTGCATTGAGTTTCCTTTCTCAGATTTTTTTTTCTTGTCCATCTGATTTTTCTTGCACAGCAAGATAAATGTGGAAATATCTATACATATATTTGACTTGTCAAGTATTTTAACATAATTAACATGTAGTGGACTTTTTGCCATCAAGGGGAGGACAGGGGACTAGGAGGGAAAAGCTTTGTAAGGGTCAATGCTGAAGAATTACCTATACATATGTTTTGCAAATAAAAAGCTTTAATTAAAAAAAAGTACAGAAAGATCTGTGCCTATACATTTCTTTAATCCTGGGATTTCATTGGCATAGGGGACTACGGATTTGGAAATTTCTTTCATCAATGGAGGCTAGAGATTCATATTCATACTGAGACATTGAGAGGTTAAGTAAATTTCATAATCACTGAGATACTATGCATATGAATATATTATCTATCTATCTTTCTATCTATGTATATAGATTCATACTTATATTCAAATGAGTGTATTATTTCATGGATGTGGGTATTTGCTTTTACAGTGTAGATGTCAACCTGGTTTACCCCATGTATTCTTCCAGTATTCTCCCATTAGCCACAACCATCACAATGGTTATTAATGGTCCAAAGGTCATTCCTTCCTCTTGAAATCAGGCATTGTTTTTCTTTCTTTTTCCTTTTTTTTTCTTTTCCACACATTTCCGTGGTTATAAACTGTACTTAAGTAAGTAATAGTTTTTAATATCCGGTGTGTTTCAGCTTGCTCAAAATCATAATGCATCTTTCCATTGCCCACTCATTGGTACTCAATTTTAAAATGAGAATGAGAGACAGACAGATTAAAAACTATACAGAGACAGAAGCAGAGAGAGCAGAGAGAAAGAGACAAAGAATTATATACACAATGATAATATAAAATACATTCCAAATTCTATTTATCTTTTCTTACTCTTTGGAGATTTTTATGAATTTTCTATAAATTAATGATTTTAGGTGAATCAGTGAAGTATATAAAATGCTTATTCTTTTTTAAATTATTTTTTTATTTTATTTGCATAACATATGTGTGGGTAATTCTTCAACAATAACCCTTACATAGCTTTCTGTTACAAATTTTTCCCCCCAACTCCCCACCCCTCCCCTAGATGGCAGGATATCCACTACATG
>JAJPUD010032442.1:0-11919 GCA_023553655.1 Myrmecobius fasciatus
TGCTTTTTTTTTTCACCTGAAGCATAATAGATTCTGCTCCAGCCTTTTACCTTCACCGTGTATGTATCTCTATGTTTTAGATGTGTTTCTTGTATACAACATATTGTTGGATTCTGGTTTTTAATTCAATCTGCTATCTGCTTCTGCTTTAAGGGAGAGTTCATTCCATTCACATTCACAGTTAAAATAACTAATTCTGTATTTCCTGCCATCTTATTTACCCTAGCTTATGCTTTTCTCTTTCTTATCCCCTTTCCCTCCTCCCTACTATTTTGCTTTTGAAAACCACTTCCCTCAAACAATCCTTCCCCTTTAGAGCCCCACCCACCCCTTTTTTCTCCCCTTTCCCTCTAGTTTCCTTATAAGTATGTCTATTATTCCCTCTGAGCCAAATCTGATGAGATGGAGATTAACCCAATTCTCATTCCCCTCCCTTTTCTCCCCTCAATCATTATAGGTTTTCTTTACCTCTACATGTGATGTAATTTCCCTTATTTTACCTCCTTTTCCTCTTCTTCCAGTGTTATCCCTTTTCTACCTCTAATTTCTTTTTCAGTTTATCATATCATAATAATCATAAAATCACAATAAACATATCATAATAATCATAAAATCACAGTAATCATATGATAATAATCATAAAATCACAGTAATCGCATCATAATCATAATGTAATAATAGATTCATAAAAACAACCCTCATTGTATAAGTATCTATAACATAAATATAATTCTCAAGAGTTTTTTTTTCTTGTTACCTTTTTATGTTTCTCTTGTGTTCTGTGTTTGTAGATCAAATTTTTTGTTCAGTTCTGGTCTTTTCAGTAGAAATAGGTGAAATTCTCCTATATCATTGAATGACCATCTTCTTCCCTGGAAGATAATGCTCATTCTAGCTGGGTAACTTTTTCTTGGCTGTAATCCAAGTTCCTTTGCCCTTCGGAATATCTGATTCCAGGCCCTTCGATCCTTCAAAGTAGAAGCTGCTAGGTCCTGTGTGATCCTAATTGTAGCTCCCCGATATTTAAATTGTTTCTTTCTGGCTTCTTGTAATATCTTTTCCTTGGTATGATAGTTCTGGAGTTTAGCCACGATATTTCTGGGGGACTTAATTTTTGGGTTTCTTTCAGGAGGTGATCGGTGGATTGTTTCAAGGAGTATTTTGCCTTCTGCGTGTAAAATATCAGGGCAGTTTTCTTTTATGATTTCCTGGAATATAGTGTCCAGGTTCTTTTTTTCATCATGGCTTTCAGGAAGCCCTATAATCCTTAGATTGTCTCTCCTAGATCTATTTTCCAGGTCAGTTGTTTTTCCTAGGAGATATTTCATGTTTTTCTCTATCTTTTCATTTTTTTGTTTTTGTTCAACTGATTCTTGAAGTCTTGATGAGTCATTCATTTCCAATTGTTCGATTCTAATTTTTAATGTCTTATTTTCTTCAGTTACTGTTTTTAGTTCCTTTTGCAATTGACCAATTACATCTTTTTGTTCATTGCATTCTTTTTCCATTTTTTCTATTTTATTTTGCAGTGATCTCATTTCGTTTCCCCATGTTTCTTCTAACTCTCTTTTAAGATTTTTTATGCAATCTACAAAGAAAGCCTTGTGACATGGAGACCAATTTATGTCTCTCTTTGGGGCTTTTTCTGGAGTTGCTTTACCTTTAGGGGCCTCAGGATTTGAGGTCTGTTCTTCCCTCTCTCCATAAAAGTTGTCTATGTTGAGAGCTCTTTTTGGTTTTTTATTCATTTTTTTTAAAGGTGTGAGGTCTGTTTAGGGCAAAGGTGGGACAGCTGCTTTAATTTGCCCTGGGGCAGTTCTGCTGATTGAGTTATTTCAGGAACTGGGCAGTTCTGCTGATTGAATTATGTCAGGGGCTGGGCAGTTCTGCTTTAGTTCACCCTGGGGCAGTTCTGCTGATTGAATTATTTCTGGTGCTTATCAGTCCTGATGTTTGATTGCTTTAAGGTGCTGTGTAATGACAGCTAGGTTCGATGCTCATCAGGGGTTCAGTGGTTCACAATCTATCCCCCTCAAAAGGCAGACCCTCCAAACCACCTGCCCACAATCAGGACAGATTGTTCCAAGAGGCCCGCAGAAGACTCCCAGGTGTGTGAAAAGCACAATGCTCCCACTCCTGTTCCGACTCCTGTTCCAGCTCCCTGCTCCAGCTCCCTGCCCCGGTCTCCCTGCACTTCAGTCTGGGTTCAGTAGGCCACCCCCCTGCCCAATTAAAACAGACCTGTTTTGAGGTTCTTCCAGAGTATCTTCTTCTATAATCGTGTTGTTCTCCAGATATTGTGGACTTTTTTGCTTCAGAATCAGTCTAGAGGCTTCATATGTTGTTGGTTTGAGGGGAGGTTAGAGGAGGTTACAGAGACTCCTGTCTGATCTCCGCCACCATGGCTCCACCCCCGGAAGGAAGTCCCAAATTGTTCTGTTTCTTATAGATTTGTATAAATTCCCTATTATACTCTGAGTATCAGACAAATTTTGGATAAAGATTTTTTCCAATTTTTTCCCTTCTAAGAATATTGATTTTGTTTATACAAACTCATTTTAACTTTATATAATCAAAACTGACCATTTTATCTTTATAATAATTTCTAATACATGTTTTGTCAAACACTCAATCTCTTAGTGACAAAATTATCTCCTTTCATTCTCTTCTAATTTGTTTGTAATATGATTTTTCTAGGTTTAAAACTTATTGTATTATGAGTTAAGGAATTTGTATCTATACTTAATTTTTCCAGATAGCTCTTTAATTTTTTCAAATTTTAGTTTTCATTGAATAGTGAGTCCTTTATCACAGTATTTGGCATACTTTGATTAATCAGACCCTGATACTATTTTCAACTGCATCTTCTCATCTGATCTGTGGTTTTTCATTTAATCAACTTTTCTAATTTTTAACAACAAATCACTTTAATGATGATGATACAACTACACAGAAACATTTACTAATTTCTTCTAGTTCTTATAGTATCATAGGTTTAGAGCTGTAACAGATTATAGAATTCAATACAACCTTCCTTTTCCAGATAAGGAAACTAAGTTCCAAATATGTAAAAGCTTTTGTCTAAGGGTATGCATATAATAAATGTAATAGCTGAAAGTTTAAATGAGTCTTTTCCCTATTTCCAATACTCCTTCTATTACACTTAATTCTTTCCACTTCAATCCCCTATCATACATAAGCTTCTTCAGGTGGTTGGCTTTTCCTTTGTACCTTTAATAGATTAACTAGACACAGCTAAGAGGTGTAGAGGATAAAATATTAAACCTTACAAAGATCTGCATTCGAATTTGGACATTTACTAGCTATGTGTCCATGTACAAGTTATTAAACCTCTCTTTCTTTTTTTAAAAATTAAAATAAATGGACCTGTCCTGCAGAGTTATTGGGAGGATAAAATGAGAGAAAATTAGCACTATGTAAATAGTAGCTATTATCAATATTGTTATTATTCAACAAATTTTTCATAGAGCATGGATAAAGAAACAGATGGAACATTTATCAGATTTGCAGATAACACAAAGCTGGGAAAAATAACTAGAATTACATATTGCAAAACAATAATCCTGATTCTCAAATATCTCAATAGGCTGGAATGTTAAGTAAAAACCTAATTAGATGAAATTGGCTAAGGGTAAATGTGAAATCTTGCATTTGGGTTCAAAAATGAATTTTATAATTATGAAATGGGGGAAGAAAGACCTAGGAAGCTGAAAATCTGAAATAGATTTGGGAAGTTTAATAGATTAAACTTCACTATGATTCAATAGAACTTTGTTAGTCAAAAACAAACAAACAGAAAACTAGAACTTAATGATATTTTAAGAAAAGTTTTTTTTTATTATTGGTTAGTTTCATCTGGCTTTTGTTTTTGTGACTATATTTGGGGTTTTCTTGCCAAAGGTATTAGAGTAACTTGCCATTTCCTCTTCAGCTCATTTTACAATGGAAACTGAAGCAAATGGGGTTCAGTGATTTGCCCACAAATACAGTTAGGTGTTTGAGACTGGATTTGGACTCAGTTTGCCTGACTTCAGGACTAGCACTCTATTCGTTTTACCACCTATATGTCTTTAAAAGAGGTAGGGTGCTTGTTACTAGGGAAAAAAATAGTTCCAAGTGATATTACTGTATTTAGAGAGTTGTGTTCAGGTCAAGGCAATGCATTATATTTTAGGAAGGACATCAATAAAAATGGAATGGCTTCATACAAAGATAAAGATAAACCAGGATAATAAAGGGTTTCAAATTCATGTCTTGTAAAGATAAAATGAAGGAACTGAAATACTTAACCTGAAGAAGAGAAAAATAGAGAGTCCATGAGGTTATCCTTTAGCATTTGAAAAATAATCAAGTGAAAGAAATCACCTTCTGCTTGTTTTTAGAGGTTTGGGAGGGTTAAGCTAGAAAGAGTAGATAGAAACTGCAAAGAGAAAATTTTAAGTTTGATATATGAAAGACTTAAAAATTAGAGCTATTCAAAAGTGGTCTTTGCTGTCTGCAGAGGTAGTGCATTCCCTGTAACTGATAGCTTAAAACAGGATTGAACTAAAAAGTATTTTTTTTTCAACTCATGTTCCATAACAGTGACAGCTAGGATAGCATCTTATTTCCTTTAAAGCTGTGGGGAGGAACCTTTTTTTTTTGTCTGATAAGGGCCATTTGGTTATTTATAACATCATTTATGGGTCATACAAAATTATTAACTTATAGAACTCAAGCAGTGGGAGATTGTTGTTACCTAGCTTTCAACTAATCACCACTGTGGTTGCCTTATCACAGACCTTATACAGCCTGTGGAAATTTCCCATACCTACTTTAAAAAATAGAGCTAATGGGAGAGTTCTGGGAAAATTTCAGAGTAGGTCAGAAAATTCCAAGCTCTTTAGATTGCTTTAACAGTAAAACAAAATTGTGCCATAGGGCAAACAGAAACCAGTGAAAAACAAGCAAGATTTGGCCCTTCCGGGACAACCCAAGAATGCCTGAATATAGACCCTAGAATGAGCTTTAACACTAGTAAAGTGTAAATATCTCCAAGTTAGCTACAGAGAAAGAGCAAATGGAGAGAGCTGGCTAGGTTTGAGGTAGCCTTACCAACCTCAGGAACTCTCACTTCCAGGACAGCATGGGGATTTGGGAGTCTGAGTCAGGAGTCTGAGTCCAGAAAGACTGAGGAAACTTCTGATAAGGAACACTAGGCCAAGATGGCACTGCAGAGATATTACCTAGGGTAAGAAGAAATCAGCACTTCCAGTGAGTGCAGAAACAGTGGTACAAGAATGCTACTGTCTGTGGGCACTTACAGGAGGGTGGAATTTTTGGTTTGGGTTTCAGGTCAGAGGGGAAAGCTGAAGTGAAGCCAGAGGCATCATTCTCCCTACCCCAGGATTAGAGATGATTACACCAATAAGTTGTCATTAAAAAAAAAAAATGATCAGGCAAAGCAGAAAGAACATAAATATATAAAGTTACTATGGAAATAGGGAAGACCAAGGTTCAGTATTAGCTAGACATTGAAGTAAAAAAAAAAATCCTCTCTAACTCCAAAGAGTAATGTTAAATGGCTACCTTCCCAGAAAAGATTTATAAAAAAACTCAAAAAAGACTTTTAAAATCAAATGAGAGAAACTGAGCAGAAACTGAAAAAGAAGAACTATCCAAGAAAAACAAGAAGATTATGAAAAGAAACTCAACCAACTGGAAAAGGAGGTTTAGAGTCTTAAAGAAGAAAATAAGTTTTTCAAAAATAGAATTGGGCAAGGAGAAGCCAGTGAAAGTAGACAAGATCAAGAAATAACAAAAAAAAAAAAATTAAAGAATGAAAAAAATGGAAGAGAATGTCAAATGTTATAAGAAAAGCAACAGATCTGGAGAACAGACCAAAAACATATAAAAATAATTGGACTACCTGAAAATTATGACCCAAAAAAAAGAACCTTGACACAATATTACAAGTAATAATTAAATAAAATTATTCAAAAGTGATAGAACATGAGGGGAAAATAGAAATAGAAAAAAAAACCCATCAATCACCACCTCAAAGAAATACTACAAAGAAACACAAAGGAATATTATTGTTAATTTTCAAAACTGCAGATCAAAGTGAAAATTTTATAACAAACAAAAAGAATCCAAATATGCTGAAAATTGTGCAGGATTTATCAGTAGCTAAAATAAAAGACCTAAGATCTTAGAATGCTGCAAATCAACAATCAAAAGAACTGGGCCTGCAGCCAAAAATAGCTTATCCAGCAAAACTAAGCATTATATTGAACCCCCCAAAAAAGTACATTCAATGAACTTGCAAATTTTCTTTTTTTGTTGGTGTTGAACTTGCAGATTTTCAAGATTTTATCTTAACCAAACCTGAACTCAAGAGACAATACACTTAACAACTTAACACACAAGAAAAGAGATAATGAATTTCATATTAGATTATAAATCCCATTTTTTATTAAATGTTTTAATTAATTTTCTGTGGCCAATCTTGTAATGATAAGCTTCTCTAATCCTCAGTCTCTGGTGGCAGATATACAGTCCATTATTAAATCCCCTAGCATAGTTGATAACCTCCATCCTCTTCCTTTTTGGAAATGAGAGTATTTGTCCTTTTTTCCAGTATCATAGAACCTCATTGATTACCCATGGCCTTTAAACAATCACCTGGAGAAATTTTCTAGTTGTTTTTACATTGATATGAAGAATAGGAATAGAATTTTAATGGAAATATTATTCTCTCACAAGAAATCAATATTAAATAAAAAACTCATCACCATCAATGATATCTTGGTATACAAAGCAATCTAAAGGGAATGCTAATGGATATTATTAAGACTAGGTAATTTTCAAATCTGTGCTCATTTTCTACATTGTTGTTTTTTGGGGTTTTTTTTGTTTGTTTGTTTTGTTTTGTTTTTTTCTTTCTGCTACCTTTTAGTATCTTTCTTGACACTTATTCCACTCTGGGATACTAACTTACAATGTTGAATTCACTAAATCACACATTGACAATAAAAGATTGTCAGGTCAGCAGAATAGATTGAGATCATCCTGAAACAGTATCTTTGACTAACACATGATGGTTTTCTCCTTTTGGTTTCTGGGTAAAATTGCTAAATGTCAATTCACAAGTGATCATAGTAAGTGTGATTTTCAAAATTCACTATTCTTCATCCTGGGGTGGCTTTCTTAAAGAATAACTCTTTGAGTAGTTTTCACTTAATCAGCTATGACTAAGAAGCTCCAGAGGCTTTGAATAGGGAATCCTTTAGATTCTTTCTTGGACCAATGATTCATTCATTACAAAATTTGAATATCCTATTAGAAATTCGAAATTTAAATTATCTTGCCAACTGTAATCATAGATTTTGAACAGGAAAAGACTTGAGAGATTATATAGTTCAGCCCCCTCATTTAACAGATAAGGAAACTGTGGCCCAGAGATTTAAGTGATTTGCATTATGTTAACAGCAGAGCTGCTGCAATCCTAACTCAGGTCTTTTGATTCCAAAGCCCAATCTCATCTCACTGTACTATGCTGATATCTAATATTGAGAGCTCAGTGTATTCTGAGAACAACAAAATCATCAATGTTCATATTGGTTTTATTGACTTTTTAAAATTAAACTTCTACAAGTCCTGTAAGCTTAGTTTCATATTTATTTTCTCACCTATAACTGGCATGTCCTATATGATACTATATAGTGAAAGGCAAAGGGGAGGGGAATGTAATAAAGAAGGATTTCCAGTTATAGATACTGGTCAAAGGCAAAGCAAAGACAGCAATCTTGCACTCCCTGTTAAGTTTCCTTAATGTTTTGTAGAAAATATAATTAGAGGGGCAGGTAGGTGGTGTAGTGGATAGAGCACCAGCCCTGAAGTCAGGAGGACCTGAGTTCAAATCTGGTCTCAGACACTTCCTAGCTGTGTGACCCTGGGCAAGTCACTTAACCCCAATTGCCGCAACAAAAAGCAAAAAAAAAAAAAAAAAAAAAAGAAAATATAATTAGAAAAATTGCTTGAATTAGAACAAAAGATTGGTGGACTTAAATTTCTTAGCTATTTTAGGTATCAATTTAGGAAACTTTACAACCTTCCACAAAATGCAAAGATGTTGCTTTCTCAGTCCCATATAATTAAGAGGGAAATGTAGGCAAAAGAAAAAGTGATCAGTTAGATCTGGACACAGCTTAGGCAACAGCTTAATGGAGAAAAAGGGAAGTTTTGAAAACACTCTAGTGCAAGGCACCAGGCACTCTTACCTTAATTCTATATCAATATCAGAGAAAATCAGGAGACAGGCCAATATGCAATGATTTTTTAAAAACTTAAAGTATATTTTATTTATTTGATTAAATATTTTTATTGTATTTTTTCAAAAATTTCAACATTCTTTTTTAACTTAAGTTTCCAAGTTCTCTTCCCTTCTTTAGCCCTTCCTCCATCCATAAGAAGGCAAGCAATATGACATCACTTTTACATGTGAAGTCATACAAAACATTTCCATATGCGATATTGTAAACATAAATGTAATGTTGCAAAAGAAAACACAGATACACACATATACATAAAACAAAAACAAAGTGAAAAAAAGTATTATTCAGTCATTATGCGGTGAATGTAATGATTTTTTGAAGTCTCTTGGAATTCTTGCAGCCGAATGACAGACATTTGCCCAATTACCATTGATTCTAATATCTTGAACTACATATTAGAATTCACTAAAAAAAAACTTTAATAATTTCAATATCTGCTGGGCTATAGTACATAATTTGATTTTTTAAAAATTAGAACAAGAAGTTCTGCTAAGTATGTGCTTGCCAATGTTAGAGGACAGGAAAGGAAATAATGACATTCAAATGGAAGTTTTAGAAATCTGCAGGTATTTCTCATCTTAAATAGCACAAATCTCTCCAACTATTTTATTAAAATTTTTAGTGAAGATTTTATGTAGGAAAAAGTGACTGACTATTTCCTACATGATCAGTAAACTATGCTTTCCTTTTAAATAAACTGTTGGATCATTCTGGAGAGCAATTTGGAGCTATGCTCAAAAAGTTATCAAACTGCATATACCCTTTGACCTAGCAGCATTTCTATTCGGCTTATACCCCAAAGAAATCATAAAGGAAGGAAAGGGCCCCACATGTGCAAGAATGTTAGTGGCAACCCTTTTTGTAGTGGCTAGAAACTGGAAACTGAATGGATGCCCATCAGTTGGAGAGTGGCTGAATAAATTATGGTATATGAATGTTATGGAATATTAATGTTCTGTAAGAAACGCCCAACAGGATGATTACAAAGAGGCCTGGAGAGACTTGCATGAACTGATGCTGAGCGAAATGAGCAGAACCAGGAGATCATTATACATGGCAACAACAAGACTATATTATGATCAATTCTGATGGACATGGCTCTCTTCAACAACAAAATGTTTCAAAGCAGTTCCAATTGTTCAGTGAAAAAAGCCATATACACCCAGAGAGAGGGATATGAAATGTGGACCACAGCATAACATTTTCATGCTCTCTATTGATGTTTGCTTGCATTGTGTTTCCTTTCTCTGATTTTTTTTTTCTTGTAGATAACAATTTCTCTTGCACAACAATGATAAGTGTGGAAATATGTATACATATATTCGACTTCTCAAGTATTTTATCATAATTAACATGTAGTGGATATCCTGCCATCTAGGGGAGGGGTAGGGAGTGGGGGGGGGAAATTTGTAACAGAAAGCTTTGTAAGGGTTAATGTTGAAGAATTACCCATACATATGTTTTGCAAATAAAAAGCTTTAATAAAAAAAAAAGGAAAAATAAATAAATAAATTATCTGTTGGGTACAATTGGACTTTTTTTTTTATTAAGGCTGGATTAATATTTTAATGATTTACTCAACAAACTTTTAGTAAGTGCCCTTAGCAAAGCAGTGGTTTTAATGCTGAAAGAGATTTAGAAGATTAAAAAGAAAACATGACTGATTCCCTGTCATTGGTAAGCTTACAATTTAGTAGATTTGACTTGTACTTTTTATAATTATGTCAATTACATAGCATGTGAAACATACATACTTTTTTTTTTTGCTTTTTGCTGAGACAATTGAGGTTAAGTGACTTGCCCAGGGTCACACAGGTAAAGAATGTTAAGTATCTGAGACCAGATTTGAACTCAGGTCCTCCTGACTTCAGAGCTGGTGCTCTATCCACTGTACCACCTAGCTGTCCCAGCATAGATACTTTAATAAGATCATAAAGAAGCTGAAGTATTTTTTTTTATTAAAGCTTTTTATTTGTATAACATATGTATGGGTAGTTCCCCAACATTGATCTTTACAAAGCTTTCCATTACAAATTTTACCCCCAGTCCCCTTCCCTCCCCTAGATGGCAGGAAGTCCACTACATGCTAATAATGTTGAAATGCTTGAGAAGTTATGCAAGAAAAATCCTATCTAGAAGAAAAAAAAAGAATCAGAGAAAGGCAACACAATGCAAACAAAAGTCAATAGAGATCATGAAAATGTTACGTTGTGGTCCATATTTCATTTCCCTCTCTCTGGGTGTATATGGTTTTCTTCAGTGAACAATTGGAACTGGTTTGAGACAATTCTTTGTTGCAGAGAGCCATGTCCATCAGAATTGATCATCATGTAATACTGTTGTTGCTGTGTATGATGATTTCCTGGTTGTGCTCGTTTCACTCAGCATCAGTTCATACAAGTCTCTCCAGGACTCTCTGAAATCGTCCTGCTGGTCATTTCTTACAGAGCAATAATATTCCATAACATTCATATACCATAATTTATTCAGCCACTCTCCAATTGATGGGCATCCCTTCAGTTTCCAGTTTCTAGCCACCACAAAAAGGGCCACCACAAACATTCTTGCACATGTGGGGCCCTTTCCCTCCTCTAAGATCTCTTTGGGATATAGGCCCAGTAGTAACACTGCTGGGTCAAAGGGTATGTACAGTTTGACAACTTTTTGGGCATAGTTCCAAGTTGCTCTCCAGAATAGTTGGATCCGTTCACAGTTCCACCAACAATGTATCAGTGTCCCAGTTGTCCCACATCCCCTCCAACATTCGTCGTTATCTTTTCCTGTCATTTTAGCCAATCTGACAGGTGTGTAGTGGTATCTCAGAGTTGTCTTAATTTGCATTTCTCTGATCAATAGTGATTTGGAGCAACTTTTCATATGACTACAGATGGTTTTAATTTCATCATCTGAAAATTGTCTGTTCATATCCCTTGACCACTTATCTATTGAAGAGTGGCTTGAATTCTTATATATATGAGACAATTCTCTATAAATTTTAGAAATGAGGCCTTTATCAGAACCATTAAATGTAAAGATGATTTCCCAATTTGATGCTTTCCTCCTAATCTTGTCTGCATTTGTTTTGTTTGTACAGAAACTTTTTAACTTTAAATAATCAAAATTATCCATCTGGTGTTCAATTAGGAGTTCCAGGTCTTCTTTGGACATAAATTTATTCCATCTCCACAGGTCTGAGAGATAAATTATATTACGTTCCTCTAACTTGCTTACAAAGTCCCTCTTTATATCTAGATCATGAACCCATTTAGATCTTATCTTGGTATGTGGTGTTAGGTATGGGTCAAGCCCTAATTTCTTCCACACTAGTTTCCAATTTTCCCAGCAGTTTTTGCCAAATAGTGAGTATTTATCCCAAAAGCTGGGGTATTTGGGTTTATCGAATACTAGATTGTTAAGGTTATTGCCTAGATTGTCCTGATATCCTATCCTGTGCCACTGATCGACTGCTCTATTTCTTAGCCAGTACCAAACGGTTTTGATGACCGCTGCTTTATAATATAGTTTTAGATCTGGTACAGCAAGGCCACCTTCATCTGCCTTTTTTTTTCATTAATCCCCTTGA